>JASDQU010500886.1:76795-88787 GCA_032191745.1 Picea mariana | reverse complement strand
GTTGATGATAAACCTTCTGACATAGACTTAAATCAATTGTTTATTCACTTATGTTCTTTTCCTTGTATACATAATAACTCTCATGAACCCAAGAATCTTTCTTTTCTAAGTGTACATACTGCAATCATTGTTACAAATGATTCATTTGAGTCTACTGATAATATTAAAGATGTTCTAACAAATATTTAAGAAATTGTTGATAAATGGTTTCATGAAAGAATAGATATATTATAAAAAATCAATTTCATTCCTAATATTAATTCTGATTATGATAGACTGGTTGTTAATGATGAAGACGATAATGAAGAATCAATGACTCAAACTTCAAAAAATAATAATGATGATGATTGTCCTCATAAAGAAGATTTCAATTACATTTGTTTGAACAATAATTATTCATTATACACTGACTTTTTTTATGGTTCTTTTCCAAGTAGTGATCATTCATTTCAAGAGCTAGTACCTTCATGTTTTACTCCTTATCAAGAAAACAGAGGAACTGATACACATCAGAATAATTTTCAAGTTTTCATCAATCAATATCAGAGTATGAAAATGAAAAAGAATATTGAATCTAATACATGTACATTTGATCAATTTTATAGTTCAGGTAAATATCTTTTATAAGGGAAGAGGATGAGACCATTTATGATGAATATTTGGAGATTGATAATATTGAAATACTTCTCTCTTTGTCATGATCTTGTATTGTCAATTCTCAAAACCAATTTATAGTACAAGATGAGGCATATATATGTGGAGGCATCCCACAACCAGGAACATCTCCAACCAAAGTGTGTTTCATCCCCGAGCCTACGGGATTCAGTTTCAATTCTCCAGGAATTGGTCTTCGCGGTTCGACAGGACATGGATGATCTCTGGTTTGGAATGGAGCACTTGAACCGACAAGCTACACAGATTGAAACAATGATCTCAACTCTCCTCCATTCCTGCATCCTTTAGACTCTAGCCTCAACACCCCCCCTTCTCCAAGGGTGGTTTTCTCTCCAGAATTCCAGGGGAAGGCTACGCAGTGTGGGGACAACGCAACACAAACAGTCGTGGATGAGCACGACACTCTGCATGGAACATGCGCAACGGAATCCAAGGTTATGCACGCCCACCACACACTGTGACAGGCGGCGAGCATACAGGTGGTTGCATGCATGTTTTCATTTTACATCTGTCAGTAATGTCTGGAACGTTCGATCTATGTTATGGGTGTTTGGAAATGTTTTTTCTGTGTGTTGGTTACTTGATAGGCATGGCTTAGGTCATTATAACAGTTTTTTTGATAACCATTATGTTACCACCCTAACAATTTTTATCAGGATCTAAAAATTTATGAGGTTTAGCGAGATGCTATACCACAGTAGAGGCACAATAGTTCAGGGCGCTTAGATATATTCTGCGGTGTATGAACGAATGTAGTGGAAGCGGGAAGGGAGTATCTTGATGGGCCATCGATCTTGAAGAATATTAGATCTACGGTCAAAGCCTACATAGGACAAACAAATAGCACATAACTTAACATCACGAAGACAAATCGGGGAAAACTACTCTGGTTTCGATGGGGTACGCCTGGCGGTCTTACACACGCATCCGGGGAGACGATAGATTGCCTGAAACCACTTTTCCTATGGCCTCGATGTCACGTGGTTCAAAACATCATGTCGATAGCTCGCAGGGAGAATGGCGGTTGGTCAGATCACCTCACATCACTAGTCTAGGTACTTTCCCAGATGATGTACCAAAAGGATGTCATCACATAACTAACTCGAGGCTCATCATTCAAAGTGGATTGATGAATCATGGCACACCAATGTACTATGACAGTAATTTGTGAGCAAAGTAAACAAACCATCAAATCTCAAATATGAATCATTTTATCCTATTCTGGGAAATTGCCATCTTATGCGTAAGAAAAACGAGCGCGGCCTATGCTCCTGAATTCTGTAAACTCAAAGGGTGGCCAAATCAAGGTCTCTGCGAAGTTCATAAGGCATCGATAATACTCGTCAAATGGTTTCTGGTGCGACTGGGTTCTCAGCTAAGGTACCTGACAGGTCAATAAGTAAGAATGAAAGATGGGTCTTGCAGATACTAAATTTCATACCGAACCTGAAACTAAGACATATTCGGGAGTAAAATTAAACCCCGTTATGAGGGATCTTGTCATAAATGAACAGGCAGACAACACCTGCCACCCAGCCGCAAAGAAGAAGAGAAGAAAAAGGAGGAAAGCAGAGGCCAAAACCGAGATGATAGAGAGCGTCGGGGAAAATCTTGATTGGTGGAGTACCCTGGAGGAGGAAATCACCAAGCTGAGGTGAATCCTCAGGTAAAATTTTGGTGTATTTTAGATAGTTTTGGAAATATGTCGGCTTAAGAGAAGGGGGTCCTGATATGACAGACCGATTACTAACGGTCCCTTTAAATAATACAACTGTTTTTCCTTTTTGTAACTTGTATCTGTTTTAAGAATTATGAGGAAGTCGGAACATTTTAAATTCCATATGAAATTCCTCTATATAGGCTTGGCCTCACGAGTATAGAAGGAGGGAGAAAAGAGGAGTCTGCCCTCTGTGCAGGAAAAATTTGTAAATATTTGGGGATGGAATGAATACATGGATGTAGAGGCAGATTTTGGGACTTTTTATGAAAATATTCTAATTGGTGGTGTTATGAGTCTTGTTTTCTCTCATAGTGTGTGATTCCTGTTATTCTGTATTTTCATTTTGCTCTCTTCTGTCTAAATTGAGGAATTAAAAGTCCAGAATTCATTATTTAATGCTCTTGGCTTGGCGATTTAGACTATGTTCATCTTTTCTAAACCATTTCAGAATTCATTACTATAATGCTCTGATAATAGTTGTGTGTTCCTTTTCTTATGATACCATCTAAAATTTCAAGCATAAACTCAGAAGTCACTTCCTCATTTAGCCTTTTCCTCTTGATTGTTTTCATGATCTGGAAATGCATCCTACATTCTTTACCCCATAGACAAAAGGTCATCTTTTTCTCTTCAAAAACTTTATTAAAACCCCAAAACAAACCAATTCTAGCCACCGATTTCCATAGATGTATCAAGTGACACGAGAGATCCCTCTCTAAGTTGAGCAGGCTAGTGCCTCAACTCTAAAGCTGGTTGAAACAATTACCTCTGTCATATGTCTATTCAGTCGAACATAATTTATAGAGTGCTAACACATTCTATTTTCAATTCAAAAACTTGGTTAGTCCGAATCGGTTTCCCCATGGGACGATTCTGGCGAATATGTTAAATTTTCCACATCATATCTAGTCTCTATGTGAGTCTCAAGTTGGTTTCCTCTCAAGGAAACTCAGTACTCCAACAACTTGAACTCAAGATGATACTGTAATTTTTGTTCATGATAGATATTATATACATCTTACTTACAAAAAAAAATCTTATACTAAAAAGTACACATATTATTTGGGTTTGCACTACTTCATAATCTACAAAGTAACATCCACAACTGCTAGTAATGCTCATAAAACATGGGATTCTTACAATCTGCTATTTTCCTTACCAAGAACATTGACCTATGCAACATACTTTTTTCTATTATTACAATCTGGATTTGGTCATTAAAGTCCACATGGGATTCTTACAATCTGGATTTTTCCATGAAAGTCCACATGGGATTCTTACAATCTGCCATTTAGCTTAGCAAGAACACATGACATGAAAGTCCACATGGGATTCTTACAATCTTCCCTTTATCTTAGCAAGAACACATGACTTGAAATTCCACATGGATTTCTTACAATCTGTTGTTAGTCTTATCAAAACCATTGACTTGTGCGACATAGTTTTTGCTATTATTACAATTACATATATTACACGGATTTTGTCATGAAACTCCACATGGGATTCTATCTTACCAAGAACATTGACCTAGTTGATTTAGTGTCACACATCTATTACATGGATTTCCTCATGAAACTCCACATGGGATTCTATCTTACCAAGAACATTGACCTAGTTGATTTAGTGTCACACATATATTACACGGATTTCCTCATGAAACTCCACATGGGATTCTATCTTACCAAGAACATTGACCTAGTTGATTTAGTGTCATGAAGGTCACGTAGTACCTTTCCATCTGTGTTGCAAAACTTCAGTTAGAAATGATCATAACTCGACATTTTCATAATGCGGTGCAAAAGATGTTGGGAAACCACTGACTAATTCCGAGAATAAATTTGATTCTTCATCACGTGAAGGGATGATTAATCAAATATATTACCTCGTATCACATATTTTGAGTGCCTATGCAGATTACTATTCTAATTAATAATCAAGATTATACTGCTGAAATCTTAAAGGAAAATCATTCAGTCTTTCAAGGCGTTATGATCAACAACATTGTCAAATCCACAATCTTCATTGTAAGTAGGAATTACTATGGCTTTTGTCCTTCCATCACCAAGTATAACTGACGTATAATTGCACAAAAATAAAAAATAAAATTATATGCATTTCAGAACCTTACCTCATGGGTTTTGTCCCATTTTAAACCAACCCAAGATGTTCAGAAAATTGATTAGAGTTTTGGATTTTCCAAAAATTTAAAATGAGATGGTCGGAAAAACTGTTGTAAAGTTAACTCGAGAAGGAATATTGCTCCCGAGTTAGCCCACTCCTAAGAAAACTAATCATATAGATTGAGGTCAATAGTTTCTCCATCAAATTGTAACATCCCGCTTTTGCACGCACTCAGAGAAATTATTCATGAGGACACTTTCTTGCAAGTGATCTAGATTATTATACTATTGGTCGTTTGATTATGATTATGAGGCATTATGGATATGATCATATGTTATTTTGTGTATTTACATAGACATGTGCTATTGACTCGATTCTCCTAAGTGTGTAGGATTGTGGACCTCAAGGATGAAGAGGCATCGATGAAACCCCTTGGACTCTGGATTGAGTCAGGGATTGGACTATTGGGGTTTGATTATTGTTGATATGACATATGCACATTTGATTAGATGTTATGATGACTGATTTTATTTCTGACATGATTCATTGATGATGTGCGCTGACGATAGCTTGCTGACCAGACTTACTTGTGAAGTAGAGGGGTCACGTACGACAACCAGAGACGTTAAGGGAGAGGTGTGGACAACAACCCTGCCACAACCTACTAGCACTCTCACTGTGGCTCAAACTGTAGGTTAACGATTACCTAGTTTGAGAATACCCATGATGTTGTGAGGGTAGACTGCGACAATTACTCATGATGATTCTAAGGGGCGTGCAATAAGGCAGGGGAATTATTCCTTAGAGGCCCTTAGTCTCCCACAAGATCACCTGGTGGAGTATTGGCTCCAAGAGTTTTTGATGTCTACCAAGTCAGTGAAGACGTGAGTGGCACCCTTGGAGCACGTAGTGCATCCTGAAGGGCACGTCACGCAAGAAAACAGAAAGAGGCGGGTGGCACCCTTGGAGCATATAGTGCATCCTGAAGGGCACGTTGCACAAGGGAAACAAGATGAGGTGAGTGGTACCCTGGGAGCACCTAGTGCGTCCTGAAGGGAATACCGTGTTGTTAACTAATAAGTGAATGAACCTAGATGGCCTTAGAACGAACAATGTGATAAGAAAGATTTAAAAACAACTTCCCTAATAAAATGTCGCCCAACCTCGGAAATTAAAATCTAGGCCTAAGTGATACTTGTGGTATAATAATAATAATCATTAAACTTGTGACGAAAAGGGGGTAAGAAATTCGATTAATTTATTAAAATCAAATTATATTGAGGGATTAAAATTTAAAAGGGAAATGATTGTTTTGTTACATATGCTAATTAAAATTTATTAATTAAAAAGAAAAAGGTGGAAAAGGTAATCTTCTACACTTGCTAATTTGAGTTTTAGATAAAAAGGGAAAAGAGGGAAACTTAAAAAAGAATTGGGAAACTAAGGGAAAAAGAGGGAAACATAAAGAAAAAGGGGAAAAAGCAGAATGACTAACTTAGTAAGGAATCTTACCTTTAAGAACTTTCTAAATTGAACTTAGATAGGAATTTAGTAAGGGCTTAAGTCATTAAAATGTGTAAGGGAATATGGGGACACCTAGGAGTGATTATGATTATGAGGCTGGGTTAGTCTTTTCTTGTGTAGGTCAAAGTGGTTGTTGTAATTGAATTTTGGTACCTTGTTCAATAAAATTGTGATTGTTCTCTCCATAAGGGTTCTAGACACTAGTCGTCGAAGATGTTGGGTTGAATTGATGGGATTTTCGTGTGTCACATGTTCTTTTAATTGCATGGTGTGCTTTTGTGCGGGGTATTTGGTTGTATGTTGCCTGAATGCATAAGTTGTGTTCATCGCCAAGTTGTGTCGTTTACCTGTTGTCCTGGATTACCTTCCTGCTGGAAAAAAAAATTTGTGTCGCTTGTATTTGTAATGATGAGGTTGTTACATATGGTATCAGAGCGGGTTCAACCCTACAATTTTTGATTGTCATGCTTTCCATTGTAGTAAAATCATGAGTATTTAACCTAGTGCTACTAAAACTTTAATGTTTCCATCGTGTGATCTCGATTAGAGGATGCCATAGAGGTTCGTAGTGTGGTGTCGTGGAAGGAGGTGCGACGACTCCAGAAGTGCCCGTGCCCTCGGAGTCTAACCCCCAAGGGGAAAAACAAGTCTTTGGGATGGATTTGATTGTTGAATGGATGATGATGGTCTGAAAAGGTCCTTCCAGAGATTGTCAGAGGCCTTGATTCACCATCTGTACTGAGATGAGGCCAGGGCACCTGTTCCCCAAAGGGTCCAAAATGCACCTAGCCAGTACTGTTAGCTTTCACTATGAACTCGAGAAGGTCATTTTACCGAGCTCTTTGGTGACCTGGATGGTGCAGCCATCGAGGCATGGGTGTAGAATGTGGAGATATTCTTTGCACTTCGTGAATATACCTCCAACTTGAAGGTCTGCATGGCAGTATTTCATCTTAAGGGGAGTGATCTTCTACGATGGAAGATGCACTTGTTGCTTCTGAACATGACAATCGAAGACGTGTCATGGGAACAGTTTCGAGAAAGGTATCTATAGGAGGGATTAATTGAGCGTTCGCTCAATGAGTTCAACGCCTTGTGATAGGGTGTCTGTACAAGGCCCGTTTTTGGAGCTTCTTTGGTATGCTCCATACCAAATTACCAAGAAAATTAAGGTCAACAAGTTCGTGTTGGGTCTTAATGTTAGGATTCAATTCATACTTCGAGTACCAGGGATATTGGACCAAATAAAGTGTGTTGGAACATAGAGAGCCACATTACCAACACAACTACCTAGTGGAGGGGACTAGAGCAGCTGGATCAGTTGGACCCACTACCATGGGAGATTTGGGCAAAGCCCATCAAATTCTTGTAGTGGTGGATAAATGCCAGGCAAAGCACCAATCGACTGTGCTCAAAACGTCAGGTGTCGTCGCTAAACATACCTTTAGTATTTTGATAGATTATGGTGCTAGAGAGAGTTCATTGTTGGGGTAGCGCCAAGGAGAAATAAGGTAAAGGAGGTCGATCTTGATGAGTTTAGCTTCATAGAGATGGCTTCAGGAGCCAAACAAAAGGTTTGAGGGAAGGTTACGGGATGTACCCTTAACCTGGAAGAGTTTTTCACCAGGTCCAACCTGTACGCCATGATCTTAGGATCTTATGACATCATGATCGATATGGAGTTGGAATCGCATGAGACGATACTCAATTGTAAGACAGAATGATTGAGCTTGGTCAATAACGAGGGATAGAGATGCGTGATTGTAGGTCAAAACCACGAAGTTTCATTGAGGTTCATCTTTTCCTTGCAGTTACGGAAGAGCATGCCAAGGGGTTTAATCTTTATGCGATCCTTGTTTAAAATGAGAAGGGAGTAGTGGAAGGTCTAGAACACCTTCCGGTGGTGAGAGAGTTTGTGGACGTATTCCTAGAGGAGTTACCTGGGATGCTGTCGGAGAGGGAATTGAAATTTACCATAGACCTAAAACTGGGCACTGGACCAATAGCGAGAACACCTTATCGCATGTCAACCCTGGAGTTACAGAAGTTGAGAATGCAACTGAAGGAGTTTCTAGACCTGGGAATTATATGTCCAAGTGTGTCACCGTGGGATGCACCTGTTATTTTCATAAGAAAGAAGGATGGGTCGTGGAGACTCTGCATTGACTACTATGAGTTGAACAAGGCAACGATCAAGAATCAATATCCGTTGTCGAGGATTGATGATCTGTTGGATCTGATGAAGCATGTGATGGTGTTTTCAAAGATAGATTTTTGATCAAGGTATCACCAGTTACGGATCAAGAGGATGACGTCCCTAAGACTTATTTTAAGATGAGGTTTGGACATTACAAGTTTACTGTTTTACAATTTGGATTGACAGATGCCCCAGGGGTATTTATGAGTTTAATGAACGGGGTGTTCCACGAGTACTTGGACAAGTTCATCCAAGTATTCATTGACGATATTTTGATTTATTGTCAGATGATGGAGGAGAATGATGAGCACTTGCGCTTGGTAATATAGTGTTTGTGAGAGTGCATATTGTATGGGAAATTGTCCAAATGCTCATTTTATCAATCGAAGATTCACTACTTAGGGCATGTCATCTCTGACGAAGGTATCGCCATGGATCCAACAAAGGTCGAGGCTATTATGGAATGGCCTGTGTCGACAAATTTCACGAAAGTGTGTAGCTTCATGGGTCTAAAAAGATACTATCGACGGTTTGTTGAGGGATTTTCGAAGATAGCAATTCCAATCACGGAATTGCGTGGAGGCATTTCGGGGGCTTAAGGAGCTGTTGACAACAACACCGATACTAAAATTCCTGACATGGATGCAGACTTCTTGGTATGCACTAACACATCCAAGGAAGGCTTAGGTGAATTCTTGATGCGAGACGGTAAAGTGATCGCTTACATCTCGAGGAAACTGAGAAGGCATGAGGAGAACTATGTGACACATGATTTGGAGTTGTTGTCCTTTGTATATGCCTAGAATATTTAGAGACACTACCTTGTTGGATGAAAAATTGAACTAAAAATGGACCATTGCAGACTACGACACATCTTTATGCAAGAGACCTGAACGCACAACAATGACGTTGATCAAAATTGCTTAGCGAGTACGATTTCGAGGTTACTTACATAAAAGGAACAGTGAGCCTAGTGGCAGATGCATTGAATCAGAGACCATGCATATTTTCGATGTTGCCTCTTCAAACGAATCTACGTGAAAAGATTCTAACTTTATAGTGCAACGATGACTGGTACAAATAGGTCAAGGATTTTATCGGACAAAACACAATGATGGTACCAAGATTTGAAAGATTAACGTTTGACAACAATGGACTACTGAAATTTAAAAATTGAATTTGCGTACCACCGAACGATGAGTTGAGGAGTTTGATCCTAAATGTGTCTCTCAAGGCAATGTACATGGCTCACCCAGGAGTCACAAAGATGAGGGCAGACTTTAAACCCTTATTCTTCTGGAAAGGAATGAAGGCGGATATAGTCAACTATGTGGAAAGATGTCTAGAATGTCAGTTGATAAGGGATGAACATAGACAACCAACAAGATTACTACAACCACACGCTATTCTGGAATCGAAATGGGAGGTCATTTCAATGGATTTCATTGTTGGATTGCTACTGACGACAAGAACATAGGACTCGATTTTTGCGGTATTCGACACTCTGATGAAGAGTTCTCATTTTATTCCTGTACATACGATGTATCAGGAACCTGGCATAACTAGAGTTTTCATCACTGAGATTGTGAGGCTGCATGGCGTGCCTAAAAGAATTATCTCTGATCGAGGATCCATGTTTATTGGACGATTTTGGATTAGTTTCCAAGAGGCCTTGGGAACCCAACTCAAATTTAGTACTGCGTATCACCCTGAGACAGACGGGTAGACCGAACGAACAAACGAAATCTTGGAAGACATATCACGCTTGTACGTGATGGACCAACATAAGCGTTGGGAATAATTCTTGCCACTGGTAGAATTTTCTTATAACAACAGTTACCAAATCACCATTAAGATGGCTCCCTTTCGAATTCCTTTATGGGTGACGGTGTCCGATGCCTTTGAGTTGGGATCGGCTTAAGGATAGGGTCCTGGTGGGACCAGAAGCGATCCAAGAAATGGAGGATTAAATTCAAACTAAGGCAAAGGAGCAAGGAAGTGCAGGATCAGAAGAAGAGTTATGTCGATGTGCATCGTGTTGACTGTAGTTACGATGCAAGGATCGAGTATTCTTGTGGGTGAAACCACATAAGAGTTCGATCAAGTTTGAATAGGGTATTAAACTATATCCTGGGTTTGTGGGATCTTGCAAGATTGTGAAAAGAGAGGCCCTGGCCTATTGACTAGCCTTGTTTGATTCTTTGAGGCATATGCACTATGTTTATCATTTATCTATTTGAAACATTATAAGTGACCCTACACATGTTTTGACTTGAGTACCTTGCAGATATCGGACGAGGGTGTGCTTACAACTGAGCTAATCTGCATCCTGGATCATCACATTCGACAGCTACGACGTCGAACAGTAGATTAGGTCAAGGTCCAGTGGGACAACTATAGTCTACACTCGGTGACTTGGGAGGACGCATATGATATGCGCCAATAGTTTCCATTCTTGTTGATAGATAGACTTATGATAATGTGATACACATTATTTCGACACTTATTGTAGTGTCCCCAAGGCCGAGCTCCATTGCAAATCATGATATATGAAATGAATTGTAAATATGTTCTATAGGTTGGTGAGCCAAGTTTTGTATAAGATGGTAGGCTTATGTGTTTGTTAGGCCAGGGAGCCTAAGTGTTGAAGGCCAGGAGCTTGCTGATGTACTTGTATGTATGCAGAATGATTAATAAAATATAAACACCGCCAGGTGCAGACCGACCACGATGAATGAGTGAAGGGGGACTGAGTGTCCACAGAGTGGGCAAGGGATTAGGGGCTGGAAGGTGGGAAAAAGGGGCTAAGTGTTGAGCCTAGGGGGCTTAAGCCTAGGTATAATATTTTAATATTATTTCCCAAAAGACATGTGTATTTTTATTTTATCCTAAGTTTCTGGCAGGGGAAACGTGCAAAAGAGATGCATGCTATGGGAACGCATGCATTTCCCAAGGTGACAAGTGTCAACCCTGGTGCATGCAAATATAAGAGCCGAGATGAACCATGTGAGGGGGATATTCTCCATTCTACCCGATCGTCTGAGCGTGAACCAGGGCGACCCCTGCAAGATTACTCTCGTACCATTCCGAAACAAAAACTGTGATACGATTCCGTGATTGCTGAACCGGTTGGGGGAGCGTGTGTTTGTTTTTCCCAAGTGGTTGTAGCGGCCACGCGGTGCTTGGGTATGACCTCTCTTCTGGCGAGGGAGGCGACTGTGCTTGGAAGAGGCAAGTTTTCAAGCCTGTGAGAAACTCTATCCCGGTGAAAGAGTTTGCTGGGAAGTGGTTCTTCCAGAGAGTGCCCAGCACCAGCTACAGGCTCTGAGACTTCCTGATCCGGCCTGTTGCCGAGACCCAGAGAGGGAGGTTAGCATTGATGGACTGTGAGTGTGAAGGTGTATACTCCCGGGTGGAACAGGCATGTGGGGAATGAGAGTCTGGTAGTAGTGGGCATAAGATGACATCTTTTGGGAAGAATCCTTCCAGATATTTCTGTGTTGTTTCCCTATAACCTCAGCCTAGCCTAGAATTCCTTGCCTTGGGGTGGAGCTCAGTCCCAGCTCGGGGGTGACCCACTATTGAGATGATGAGCAGTGTGGTCTAAGATTGGGAGGTTCGTGGAAGGCCTACACTTGGTTGGTGGATTTCACCACTGTTACAAGATAAGTATCTAACTATGTTCTTATCACATTTTGGCATGACTGTGCTATATACATATATTATGTATCATGTTTTCCGCTGTGTATATGAAT
>JASDQU010500886.1:56583-71692 GCA_032191745.1 Picea mariana | reverse complement strand
AGGACAGTGCAAAAATAAGGGGAGGGGGATTGTAGTGTCCCCAAGGCCGAGCCCCGTTGCAAATCATGATATATGAAATGAATTGTAAATATGTTCTATAGGCTGGTGAGCCAAGTTTTGTATAAGCTGGTAGGCTTATGTGTTTGTTAGGCCAGGGAGCCTAAGTGTTGAAGGCTGGGAGCCTGTTGATGTACTTGTATGTATGCAGAATGATTAATAAAATATAAACACTGCCAGGTGCAAACCGTCCACGATGAACGAGTGAAGGGGGACTGAGTGTCCACAGAGTGGGCAAGGGATTAGGGGCTGGAAGGTGGGAAAAAGGGGCTAAGTGTTGATCCTAGGGGCTAAGCTTGGGGGGCTTAAGCCTGGGTATAATATTTTAATATTATTTGCCAAAAGACATGTGTATTTTTATTTTATCCTAAGTTCCTGGCAGGGGAAACGTGCAAAAGGGATGCATGCTATGGGAACGCATGCATTTCCCATGGTGACAAGTGTCAACCCTTGTGCATGCAAATATAAGAGCCGAGATGAACTGTGTGAGGGGGATCTTCTCCATTCTACCCGACCGTCTGAGCGTGAACCAGGGAGACCCCTGCAAGATTACCCTCGTACCATTCTGAAACAAAAACCGTGATACGATTCTGTGATTGTTGAACCGGTTGGGGGAGCGCGTGTCTGTTTTTCCCAATTGGCTGTTGAGGCCACGAAGTGCTAGACTGCACGTGGCATACTGGCTAGAGTAAGCTCGTGCTGAGCTTGGGTATGACCTCTCTTCTGGTGAGGGAGGCAACTGTGGTTGGAAGAGGCAGGTTGTCAGGCCTGTCAGCAACTCTGTCCCGGTGAAAGAGTTTGTTGGGAAGTGGTTCTTCCAGAGAGTGCCCAGCACCAGCTACGGGCTCTAAGACTTCCTGATCTGGCCTGTTGCCGAGACCTAGAGAGGGAGGTTAGCACCGATGGACTATGCGTGTGAAGGTGTATACTCCCGGGTGGAACAGGCATGTGGGGAATGAGAGTCTGGTAGTAGTGGGCGTAAGATGGCATCTTTTGGGAAGAATCCTTCCAAATATTTCGGTGTTGTTTCCCTGTAACCTCAGCCTAGCCTAGAATTCCTTGCCTTGGGGTGGAGCTCAGTCCTAGCTCGGGGGTGACCCACTGTTGAGATGATGAGCAGTGTGGTCTAAGGTTGGGAGGTTCGTGGAAGGCCTGCACTTGGTTGGTGGATTTCACCACTGTTACAAGATAAGTATCTAACTATGTTCTTATCACATTTTGGCATGACTGTGCTATATATATATATTATGTAACATGTTTTCCGATGTGTATATGAATTGATATGAAAAACTAATTGTTTGTTGATTATGGCAGTAATTCATATGAATACTCTGTGTTGAATGTGTTTAATTGTTAAATGCATGTGGCGTATATACTAGATTGTATGTGTTATGTAAATCCAACGTAAGTGTGTACAGATTGTTATATTGCGCGTTAAAGGTACACTACACTTATACCATGAAACTTCAGGATGAAGTTTAGACCAAGAGGGGGGTGTATGTAACATCCTGCTTTTGCACGCACTAAGTGAACTTATTCATGAGGACACTTTCTTGTAAGTGATCCATATTATTATACTATTGGCCATTTGAGTATGATTATGAGAATTATGGATATGATCATATGTTATTTTGTGTATTTACATAGACATGTGATATTGACTCGATTCTCCTGAGTGTGCAGGACTGTGGACCTCGAGGATGCAGAGGCATCGATGAAACCCCTTGGACTCTGAATCGAGTCAGGGAATGGACTATTGGGGTTTGATTATTGTTGATATGACATATGCACATATAATTAGATGTTATGATGACTGATTTTATTTCTGACATGATTTGTTGATGATAAAGGTTGGCGATAGCTTGTTGATTAGAATCACATGTGGAGTAGAGGGGTCATGCACGAAAACCAGAGACGTTGAGGGAGAGGTGTGGAAAACAACCCTACCACAACCTACTAGCACTCTCGTCATGGCTCGAACTGTAGGTTAACGATTACCTAGTTCGAGAAGACCTATGATGTCATGAGGGTAGACTGCGACAATCGCTCACGATGATTCTAAGGGGCACACAATAAGAAAGGGGCCTTATTCCTTAGAGGACCTTAGTCTCCCAGAAGATCACCTAGCAGAGTATTGGTGTCAAGGGGTTTTGATTTCTACCAAGTTAGTTAAGAGGCGAGTGGCACCCTTGGAGCACGTAGTGTGTCCTGAAGGGCACATTGCGCAAGAAAACAGAAAGAGGCAAGTGGCACCCTTGGAGCATGTAGTGCATCCTGAAGGGCACATCGTGCAAGGGAAACAAGATGAGGCAAGTGGCACCCTTGGAGAACCTAGTGTGTCCTGAAGGGCACGTCGCGTTGTTAACTAATAAGTGAAGAAACCTAGATGGCCTTAGAATGAACAATGTGATAAGAAAGATTTAAAAACAACTTCCCTAATAAAATGTCGGTCAGCCTCGGAAATTAAAATCTAAGTCTAAGTGATACTTGTGGTAAAATAATAATAATAATAATAATAATAATAATAATAATAATCATTAAACATGTGACGAAAATTGGATAAGAAACTCGATTAATTTATTAAAATCAAATTATATTGAAGGATTAAAATTTAAAAGGGAAATGATTGTTTTGTTACATATGTTAATTAAAATTTATTAATTAAAAAGAAAAAGGGGGAAAAGGTAATTTTCTACACTTGCTAATCTGAGTTTTAGATAAAAAGGGAAAAGAGGGAAACTTAAAAAAGAATTGGGAAACTAAGAGAAAAAGGGGGAAACATAAAGAAAAAGGGAAACATAAGGAAAAAGCAGAATGACTAAGTAAGGAATCTTGCCTTTAAGAACTTTCTAAATTGAACTCAACTAGGAATTTAGTAAGGGCCTAAGTCATTAAAATGTGTAAGGGAATATGGGGACACCTAGGAGCGATTCTAGGAATGCTTTTAGGTGGGTGAGGGAAATAGGAGTAAATAATTAATTAATGAAATTAATTTTTGGTGCAACTAAGGGGATGGTGACATGTGTACGGGGGAGGATTTTTCTGAATTAATTTATCGAAAATTAAATTAAAAGGGAATTCGAAAAAAAAATCAGTTAGAAATTCTATATAAAGGATGGAGGAGGAGAAGTATGCATCTGTGCTTGATGCGTAATGTTACGTTGCAAAATTTTTGACTTGGCTAACTTATCTTGTGGGAGTTGGGATGCCTATCTCGGTGACGAGTGGTAGCTCGGCCTTACGAGGCGAGCTGAGAGCTAGTTGTTATTTGGTTAGTGTGCGTGGCCCCTTTGCAGCTCGGGGGGATAAGGGAGAAGAAGAGTACCCCTAGCGTTGGTTGGGAGGTACTAGTGAAGTCACATCGATTGGCAAGCAGGAGCTTCACAGAGCACGTGGGACAATGACTCGGAGCTGCCACCTTGGGCTATGGTACACATTCTTTTATTTTTCATGGTAGATTACTATTGATATTGCGCTTTAATTTCTATGTTTTTAATGTGTTAAGAAAAGTGTTTTACTTAGCGTCATAAATCGAGAACTTAAAATCATCATAGCTTTATGCTCGCTGCATCGATTGATCCCCTTGGCCTGTCGTCCTCATCCCTAGATCACCAGTCCACGCCTGAGCAGTCGGTCAGGAGCCAGATTGACAGTCATCACTTTAGTGTTAATAGACCTATAGATCCTAATGCCCCACTTTTTTGTGCATGGATGATGAGAGAAGGATGTTTATTCCCAGCTATCTATGCCTATTGATGTTTATTAGCAATGTGATTTCTTTTATCCTTATCAATATCTGCCATATTATACCCTTAACAACAGCCATAACATATAACTGATGGACAACGTTTCTATAGTTTACCACTCAATAGATTGGGTACGGTACAACAGTTCTTTAAATGTTATTAACACAATTCCTTCAATTGTTTATTATAACAGTTTCTCGATTGTTCATAAGCTTTTCTTTAATTGCTAATGGTTTATCACAACAGTGCTTTAAACACTTATTAAAGAAGTTCATAGTTGTATTTTACGACAGTTTCTTTAATTATTAGAAACAATAGTTCAAAACATCAAGTTTCATGTATGTGCATGTAGATTTAAAAGGGTCATCTTTTTCCACATCATATGTTGTGGGTAAGCATGAATTTGATACAAAACCTTATATATGAATTGGAATTATCATAAAAGATATCAGAATATAGATTGTGTTTTGAGGATATAAATGTTTCTTAGATATTGTTAGCAACAATTCTTGTCTTGGGCCCGAGAGCATCCAGAGCTGCAGGTTGCACGAAGAATGCCCAAGTGTAGCACGTAAAGCCCATTTCAAGCTAAAAATCAAGTGAGCGGGTGAAATTACGTTGTCAACGGCCCGGATTCATCTATAAAAGAAGATCGACGGATGGTGGGAAATTGCGGTTAGCAGAGTTGCACCAGGATTAGCGCGATAGATCACACCCATATTGTATGCAGGGAAGAATAGCAGCCATCCATCCAAAGGACACGTGGCGCGAGATCCAGTCGCATCGGCTTTTTGGTAGTCACGAGTTCAAGGGGTGAAGGTTTTATGTCGTTGTACATTTCGAAACCCCGAACCCCGAAGCGCCGAGAGCACCCAAAAGCGGGCCCACAATATTAAGGAACAGTCTCAGTCGTCCATCTAAAGGGGACACCTAGTGTGCAATTAGGCTCCTCGCATTTTCTCCCATCGCGACTTCGAAATACAAGGAATAGCCTGTTGTATTCCCGATGCGCGAGGTGCCGGGAGTGTCCAGGACCCGGGCCCACAACATCACCGAGTAAGTTCAGGGCCGTCAGATAAGAGAGGGACATGTGGTGCCCAATTAGGCCATCTCGGCGTTTCGCTCATCGCAGATGTGAATAAGCAAGGATTAACTCCTTCCATTTGCGAACGCCGAAAGCGTTTTGGGAATAGACACAAGGTCATAGCCCGTGGTCACTTGGGAAAGAAAGGAGCTATGCAAAAAGGGGGCAAAGGCGTCGAGTCTAGTCGTCGAAAAGATCATCGTGATCTCCATGCACCATCTGATCCGACCTTGATCCTAGTTTTTTGCCTGGAGTAAATAAAGATGAGAAGGGGTGGTTGAAACCTCTTCTTAAGCATTAAGTGAAAAGTATGGATAATCTGGCAAGCGGTCTGCTCGAGAGGGTCCTGTGTACCCATTTTTCTAAAGAATCCATGTCGAGTCCTCGACCAGCCTGGGGAAGTCTGCACACGCTAGCTTGGCACTTAATGGCTCAACTACTCCCCTTGCAGGAGCCATACGCAGTTAAGGTGGCGTTTGAAAAAGAATGCTCGTCCGAATTTGGCTGAAGGGACACCAAGCCTAGATAACTGAGCACACCGCTGTTAGGCGAATTTTCTGAGTATATAGACTCAGTCTTTGTATTTTGTAAAACATCGATGGTAAACCAAAGCTCCTGATTGTAATGTTTTAGCAGACACTCTAGTTTTCTGGTTNGATTTCTTGTTTAATGAAAGACGGTTTCCTTATTCCATCTAGTTTTCATCTCATACTGAGGGAGTTCATGATTGACTGATTCACATGAATTATTGCAATTGTGTTATGATAAAGGATTTATTGCGGCACTATTTTATTCTCTGGTTTTCTGCGTTTGAATGTAAGAAGATCTCGCGTTTAAATGCATTCTCCTACAGTCTGCTAGAAACTTGATGTTGACAACAGACCTTCGCATCTCTCTGATACAAGTCTTCCCCCTACTCACCCTTACTACAACTCACTGTCTGGAGTATGTCTAAGATCTCACTTGCCCATGCATGCCTGGCCTAGTTTCGGAATTGAAACAATATCGTCTGAGTTTACTTCCATTCGATCACCCCTTCCATACACAAATCGTGACATAAACTGATGGGCGTCGAGCTCTGCTCCTGCTGCAATCTAGGAGTGACTTCCGTCGCCAACATTTCTGGCGCCGTTGTCGGGGACAAAGTTGAAGATTTTCCCTGGGCAGAATGACATTGAGCCTCTGATTCTGAAGATGCATCAGACATCAGAGCCCTTAAAGATTGCTATTGTGCACTTGCCGACTCCACTGTGGCAACTCCATTGTTTCCACATCATTGTTTCAGCTGTGGCTACTGTTAGCACACCTGAATGCTGACCCTAAGGAGCTTTCTCGAGAAGGTTTCAACAACTGCTTTCTCAGCCTAAGAAGCTTCCTGGGGTAACAACAACGTTAATATCTGGCCTTTGATGGTGAACAAGGACCAGACACATTCGAAGTTGTAAATATTTTACCTGGCGACTCCATGATTCAAGGATCAATCAGTGACTTCACTGGTTCGATATGAAGAAAATCTTAGCTAAAAGGTTTGCTTTCTGTGACTTTTCCCAGATAGTTGGTTTTCCTAATGCACTTCCTGATAGAAACCAATGGGAAGATTTCCTCCCTGAATTTCATGCAACAAGTTGGGAGGATCCAGCTCAACATTTACTGGACTTCCATGAAGCTATTCACCGACACAATATCATGCATGAGGATGTCCGAATTAAGCTATTCAGGTGTTCATTGAAGGGAGCTTCTCTTGAGTGGTGTCGATCTCTTCCCGCTGCAAGCATCCGCTCTTTAACAGGTTTTCATACAGCTTTCAATTCATTTTGTAAAGACTACTATCCAGCTGATTTTTTGTTTGAAAACTGTTGTGAGGAGTTTTCTTTGCTTCATGAAGCCTCTGCTGGCCCTGAAGACCATGTCCATGATAAATCCTTTACTGTGGAGGAAAGCATTTGTCATGAAAAAATAGAGGTGTTGAATGATATTAATTGTGTTAGCCCTAGAACGGAAGCATTTGACATTATTTCAGATGCACCTGTTCTTTTAGATGTTCATAACGATCAACATGCCTCTTGTAAAAATTATGAGTTTATAGAGCAGATGTGGTCTATAGTAGATGGCTTACCTAGGTATCGGGTTGAAGTAGATGTTCCTAGCAGCCCTACTTATGACGACAAAGACCTCCCCATTTTTAAAGAGGGGATGGTTGTGGAGGAGGATTTTTCTCTTTTCCTTCAAGGGGTTTCTCACGATATATTTTTACCTGGGATTAAAGAGAAAAATATTATGTATGCGCAGCCAGAACCAGTAGGTCCCACTATCCCTAAAACGAAAAATTCTTTACGGGATCACTGTTTTGGAGAAGGATCATATCAATAAAGGACAACCCTTTTTTGATGTATATTATAGTGATGATGAGCAACAAGCTTATCCTACATTTGATCACTATAAATATACTGAAGAGCCAGCCATCAAGCAGAACCACCCCATGGTCCCTATTTATGATGAATATGAATCAGACCTGGGGGAGAGCCAAGAAAAAGAGCAGAAAGAACCAGTGGAAAAGGTGACTTCCTGCCCGGAGCCCGCCCATTCACCTATGCAGACTCATGAAGTTCAGCCCTATAGGAGTAGCTGTGGAGCAGAGCAGGACTGCTTCTACCCTTTTCACAGGGTTTGCCACTCATTCTATGATCATATCGGCGAGTACATGGAGTGGCATGTTCTTTATGCCTTGGATCCGCCCTATTCCATATCAACTTCAGCCAGTGAGGAGAAGTTGAAGAGTGTAGCCATTTTGCTGTCACGGTTACACCATCTGCTGGTGATCATCGACAGAAAGAAAGAGCTTCCCTTCAAGAAGTTACTTGATTGGCTATGGTGGAAGTCTGCTTTCACCTAGCCCCATGTAAAGTGTTTTATTAGTTTAGGATTGTATATAAATAAGCTCCTTTGAGAATGTATCTTTATTTTGTTTCTTTTATTTTTCGGCCTGTATTTTCAGCAACGGGATGTTTTGAGCCTAACTCCATAGCCCAACAACAAGGCACTGAAGCTGTGGAATGAGTTCTTAGAGCATCACAGGGATGACTCTATGCCCCATGGAGCCTAATGTTAGCAACAATTATTGTCTTGGGCCCGAGAGCATCCAGAGTTGCAAGTTGCACGAAGAATGCCCAAGCGTAGCACGTAAAGCCCCATTTCAGGCAAAAAATCAAGCGAGCGGGCGAAATTACGTTTTCAATGGCCCAGATTCATCTATAAAAGCAGATCGACGGACGACGGGAAATCACGGTTAGCAAAGTTGCACCGGGATTAGCGCGATAGATCGCACCCATATTGTATGCAGGGAAGAATAACAGTCGTCCATCCAAAGGACGCGTGGCGCGAGATCCATTTGCGTCGGCTTTTCGGCAGTCGCGAGTTCAAGGGGTGAAGGTTTTATGTCGTTGTACATTTTGAAACTCCGAACCCCGAAGAGCCGAGAGCACCCAAAAGCGGGCTCACAATATCGAGGAGCAGTCTCAACCATCCATCTAAAGGGGACACCTTGTGCGTGATTAGGCTCCTCGCCTTTTCACCCATCGCGACTTCGAAATACAAGGAATAGCCCATTATATTCCCGATGCATGAGGTGCCAGGAGTGTCCAGGACCCGGGCCCACAACATCACCGAGTAAGTTCAGGGCCGTTAGATCTGAGAGGGACGCGTGGCGCCCAATTAGGCCATCTCGGCGTTTCGCTCATCACATATGTGAATAAGCAAGGATTAACTCCTTCCATTTGCGAACGCCGAAAGCGTTTTGGGAATAGACACAAGGTCACAGCCCGTGGTCACTTGGGAAAGAAAGGAGCTGTGCAAAAAGGGGGCAAAGGCGTCGAGTCTAGTCGCCGAAAGGATCATCGTGATCTTCATGTGCCATCTGATCTGATCTCGATCCTGGTTTTTCGCTTGGAGTAAATGAAGATGAGAAAGGGTGGTTGAAACCTCTCCTCAGGCATTAAGTGCAAAGTATGGATAATATGGCAAGCGGTCTGCTCGAGAGGGTCCTGTGTACCCATTTTTCTAAAGAAGCCATGCCGAGTCCTCGACCAGCCGGGGGAAGTCTGCACACGCTAGCTTGACACTTAATGGCTCAGCTACTCCCCTTGCAGGAGCCATACACAGTTAAGGTGGCGTCTGACAAAGAATGCCTGCCCGAATTTGGCTGAAGGGACACCAAGCCTGGATAACTGAGCACGCCGCTGTTAGGTGAATTTTCTGATTATATAGACTCAGTCTTTGTATTTTGTAAAGCATTGATGGTAGAGCAAAGCTCCCGATTGTAATGTTTTAACAGACACTCTAGTTCTCTGGTTATGCATCTGTGTGTAAGATTTCTTGTTTAATGAAAGATAGTTTCCTTATTCCATCTAGTTTTCATTTCATACTGAGGGAGTTCATGATTGATTGATTCACATGAATTATTGCAGGTGTGTTATGATAAATGATTTATTGTGGCACTATTGTATTCTCTGGTTTTCTGCGTTTGAATGTAAGAAGATCTCGCGATTAAATGCATTCTCCTACAGTTTGCTAGAAACCTGATGTTGACAACAGACCTTCTTATCTCTCTGATACAAGTCTTACCCCTACTCACCCTTACTACAACTCACTGTCTAGAGTATGCCTAAGACCTCACTTGCCCATGCATGCCTGGCCTAGTTTCGGAATTGAAACAACATCGTCTGAGTTTACTTCCATTCGATCACCCCTTCCATACACAAATCATGACATAAACTGATGGGCGTCGGGCTCTGCTCCTGCTGCAATCCAGGAGTGACTTCCGTCGCCAACAGAGATGTAGAAGTTGATATGGTTGTATTATAGTGGTTGCCTTGACTTCACTAGGGGTAAGGATCCCTTGTATCCTTTGCAACTTTATATTACAGACAACCATGTTAGAGCTAGTCGAAGTCTCTAGTTTAGGCTCAACTTACCGAAGGTCATGTTGTCGCACCCTTCTGCCACTTAGAATTATTGAAGTGAGATCGTTGCTTTCCTAGAATTCCATTTTGCCACTCATGTGTGATCTTAGGTGATCACTTCCCTTACTTATATTTATTGCATCTAACCTATGATTAAATTTTGACTTTGCGCGCACCCATTTTCAAGTTTCACATGTCGTTTGGAGTTGGATTGTGGCTCTTATAATTGGACCTTGCGCAATTAAAAGTGTTGAAGGTGGTTACCCGACTTCGAATAATAGCATAATAGATTAGGGTTTTATCATCTATAGATTCGTTTTAGGCATGACAGTTAAGTTTGGACTTCTGGCGGGGCCTTTGTGTCTTGATTTAAAGGCGTAGGACGGTTTAAGTTGGTGCCTTAGTTACTTGCGCTTGATGCAGTGTGGCAGCATGATTCCTTAGGATGGGATCAATATGTGCGTTGATAGAGAAGCGCCTATGAAACCTGGATGGGTCATGCTCTTCCAGTGTAGGGAAAAGCGGTTGTTGTAATTGAATTTTGGTACCTTGTTCTGTAACTTTGTGATTGTTCTCACTCGCCATAAGGGTTCTAGTCACTGGTCGTCGAAGCTATTGGGTTGAATTGATTGGATTTTCGTGTGTCACATATTCATCCGATTGCATGGTGTGCTTTTGTGTGGGGTTGTTGGTTATCTGTTGACTGAATGCGTAAGTTGTGTTTGTCACCAAGTTGTCTCGTTTACCTGTTGTCTTGGATTGCCTTCCCATTGGATTTTTTTTTTTGCGTCGCTTGTAGTCGTAATGACGGGGTTGTTACACAAATACAGTTAAAATGTCTTCGTGACAGTCAACATTTTACTCTATAACCCTCAAATTGGGGGCCCATTAAAGTTATGAAAACTGCCAAATTGATGGGCCGTCTATTTTTGAAATTCCTACCCTACTAACAACAGCTTGTGAGGGCGAGTAATATCCAGTTTGCTATATAGGCCGTTGGATCTGAAAGCATTCAAACGTGGATTATAGACTGTTAGATCTGAAAGCATTTTGGATTGGAAAGCATTCAATGTTAAGGCATGCGGAGACGTTCTATCTTTATCTTTAAGATCCAACGACTTATAATCCACCTAAAGTAGCATTGATCCGAAGTTCTATTTTTCAGATCTAAGTACTTATAATCCACCTACAGTGATATTGATATGACATCCCCACCTACAATAGCATTCAATGATGCTCAACAGTTCAAATCTCACTGCTTATAATCCACCAGCCTAAGCTAGAGCCAACAATTTATAATCCACCTACTATAAGTTCAAATCGGACTGCTTATAATCCACCTGGCTGGTGTATGTTGCCCTTGTGAGGGGCCATAGCGTAGCGTAATCCGGGCTTGAAAGTGAAATTTTGGCTTAATAATGAGAAATATATATTTCAACCATCATTACGTTGGCGTGATTTACGCTGAACACTAAGTGTAGCATCATTATTTGGAAAAGTAATCGCATGTGCAATCAAAAGAGGCCGTACCACTACTCGATCAGCGAATAAAACAATGAAATCCAGCTAGTCAAATGCACTAGATTCTTTGTCACGTGAATTCACGTGACGAGACGAAGAATCAACGGATTCTGGGAATTAGTTAGTGTTTCCTCGGCGTCTTTCACCTCATCAGGTTTAGATATGTATATGGAGGTTTTTTTAAATCAATAAAGAAGAAACAGTTTTTCAAAAATTGAAAATTCAAAGTCGTGGAATGGAGATATTAACTTCATTAGCAACAACCATATTGTTGCATTGAAGTATTAGATTTATTAGAGACAGCTATATTTTTTAGATGGTACTCATAACAAAGCCGAGACATATACACTTTGGTTCCTGTTAAAAAGTGCAGGGGAAAGAGATAAACTTTCGTTTAATAATGAGTGGGGTAAATGGTAATTACAAGTTGGAAAATTTGTTAATAGTTGCAACTATTGAAAGAAGTAAGGACACAGTCTGAATTTATCTAATTCTAATGAGAATATATATATATGAACTGATATGAAAACAGACCTGTTACCTAAAGAAGTATTAAATATGCAGAAAGGGGAGATGAAAATTAAATTCCAAGCATATCTCTCTCCCATAATCCTAGAAACAGATCTTCAGATGGTTATCTGTTGTCGAAGCTGCGTGATTATAGTGAGTTTTTTCAGACTCTGCAATGATGCTGTAGTGCCAGTGTTTACAACTGGCTGGAAAATACTGTTAATGATGATACTACATCAGAGTAGGAAAACTTGTAGATTTCTCATGAAGCTGTAGATCAATCTTTTGCTTTTTGAAAATGTTGGACAGATATGAAGTATGTATATTAATTTCTATTCAAAATATCAATATGTGTTTGCTTTTTCAAATCTTTTCACCACATGAGTTTACATACAAATAAAATGCCCAATTATGAAATATTGTTAATCGATTCCTATTTTAATAACGTATTAGCAAAGATACGGCCACTCGGACGTTGTTTGTTAGTAAATGCCACACTGTAATACTTGCTCAAATTAAACCAGGTAGGTAAATGCTATTGCTCCAAAAGATGTTATCACATACATTTCTACACACCGAGATGGTATCACATGATTTTATTTCATCGAGTAATCTTTTCACATGCGTGTAGAGCTAAAACCCTCCTGCCTTCTCATGTTACAGTAATTTTCAGTTACTTCAACTCTTGTCAAGATCAAGATCAGATAGTAAGAATCCCGTCTGCTGGTATTTGCTGGTGGTCCCCGTGCAGGCTCATGTGTTATAATTTTAACCAAAATGGCATTGGCATTTGGAAATATACTTTTGGGGGTGAGGATCACGTATGTATTTGAAAGGAGTAGGATAATTCAGAGTAATTCGTGTTATTTTTTTGGCATGTTTTTTGGTGGTGTGGTTTTAAATTTTCGATTAATTTAGAAGTTTGATTGATTTTCTGAAAATTTGGGTTGGTTTAAAATGAAACAAAACCCTAAAGCAAGGTTTTAAAATTAATGGAACTTTGATCCATGTTAAACTCATGCTATCTTTGAAAATCCAAATTTATTTTTTTTCTTGAAAAGAGGGAAAATTGCTCCTGAATTAACTTACTCTATTTGAAAAAGTTATAAATTTGATATCTGGAATATGACCTACATAAAAATGATTAAACCATTCATTTAATGTTCATCAACTCAGATTAAATCATTCCTTCGATTTTCATAAGTTCAAGTAATCCATGATTAGTTTTGAGAGGTTCAACAGTTCAGATAATCCATGATGAATTTTGAGAAGTGTAGTAGTAGTATGAAAAACTGCTCCATACATACTATAATGCATTTGGCATGCTGACTCAATAGGAATGAATTAATTAATTCACTACTCCATACATACTATAATGCATTTGGCATGCTGACTCAATAGGAATGAATTAATTAATTCACTACTCCATACATACTATAATGCATTTGGCATGCTGACTCAATAGGAATGAATTAACTAATTCACTTCTGCATCATAGAAACTGCATAGAAATGGGTTGAGAAATGAAGTCCGAGACTGGTTTCTAATTCCCTACCATACTTTTAGCTTTATCCTTCTTCCCACCATCTTCTTCATCTTTAACTTTGCCAATGATTCATTCCTTGAAAAAAGATCAAGTAAAAGAAAAAAATCTACGAGAGTGGGTACTCCTGCACTAAAATACAAAACTACTCAATTTTTAGTTTCAACAATTTTTATTTTTTTTTAAATAAAAATGATAAAAATATATACCTAAAAAATCAAAAAAATAAAATAATTAAACTATTTTTTATTTTTTATTCTCCACTCTTCATCCAGAGAACGGACACAACCTAATTTCTCTGAAGTGGACGTGAGTTCCCTTCTAGTGATGCGGTTTATACTTGTGTTTATGCTTGTTTGTACTCGTTGTAGATCATGAGCATACAAAAAAGATGTAACTGAAGTTTGGTAGATGATAATTTTTGATATGAGATTGTATGGGTTTTGTGTCCTTGTTTAAGTATGAGAATGAGAATTGAGGATGTGTAGGTATTAATAGAAGTGAATTACTCATTTTTTATTTTAACTATTTGTTAATATTTAATTTTTAAAAATAAATAATTGTAATTTAAATGAAATGTTTTTATAAATTTTAAAATGATATAATGTATTGATATACAAATTTTATAGTTGGGGTTGTTATTGGAAATTTTTTTTGCAATTTAGTTTTTCACAAGTATACATCAATATACTTGTTTTTACTAGTTTCAATGTTCATTATCATATTCAAAGTTATGGACATTATATTTTCTTTAAAGAGACTCTTCTTGAGATAAGATTTTAGGGAGATTTTGTTTTGTAAAGTAGGAACTTGATCCCACATGTATGTCATTCCAACTCAATTTTCATGAAAATTATGAACCTAATTTATACTTTGATAATTGAAACATCTACAATATGAAAATGACATCTCATCTACAAACATTTTGATAATTGAAACATCTACTAGATGAAAGTGACATCTTATCTACAAATGGTTAACAATAGTATTTCTTGTTTTTCAACAATCATAACTTTTGATTAGAATGTAGATAATGTCAAAATTGGATATCAAAACATCATTATAATTACCATTTCTAAAATTGGATATCAAAACCAAATTAATTTTACCTTTAACCATTATATTAGGAATTATACCTACTTGAAGTTCAAAGCACTCAATGGCTTGATATACTTATGTATGCATTTTTTCTTGATTAGGAATAGGCATTATCCCTACTTGAAGTTCAAAGCATTCAATGGCTGGCTTGATATACTTATGTATGCATTTTTTCTTGATTAGGTGAAACTAAAGATTATTTCATTCAAGTATAAAATATAGCTCTCAAGTACTACATATTTACTTGTTTTAAAGATTCAAGAAGGCAATATCCACAATATTTTGAAATTTATGTGGTAGTTGTTTGGAAAAAAGAATAACATTTTTTTTATTAATCTCTAAAAATGAGAACATATACTTCAACCATCATTAAGTTGGATTAAGGGTGAGTGCAAGCTAATGATGGTCTCTCATAAACAATCTCTTAACTTGGAGGGATTATTCAAGGTACTTTTACAATGAATTTGAATATGTTGTAAGAAGATGAAACTTAGAAAATTGAATTAACTTTCAGAATATACAACTTTTATTCATAGAAACTATGAATAACTATGTCAAATTTGATTTTTTCTAAGAGTGGTATGTGCTTTTG
>JASDQU010500886.1:18977-36971 GCA_032191745.1 Picea mariana | reverse complement strand
TTTCCTCCCCTCTATCTTTCCCTTCCTGTAACGACCCCGACCATCAACCCCATTGCAGGGAAATGCTACTACGCGGAATAACACTTATATAGTAGGCATTTAAATGAAGTTAAATGACTTAACAAAGTAAACATATAATCACTACGAACATACATAATTAATGGAACTAATAGTAAATATCATTGCAACATAATATATGATAATATTGCAAGCATAACAGACATGCATTTTAATTGAAATTAAACACATGAATATACTTTGTTACACATCAAAATTACTCATTTCATTGATGACCTATTGTCGTCATTACAAGTGTTGCCTCTTGGCCACAAGTGTCGCAAGTGTCACATCTTGGCCGCAAGTGTCGCAAACATCTTACTACCTCAAAGACTGGTTTAAGAAGGAGAAATCATCTGATGAAGAGTACAAAGCTTTTGCCATGGAAAGAACCACTCAAAATTCATTTTTGAAGGCCAACGCTCCCCTACCCACTGTTAGGGAGTGCCAATGCTCCCTACCCTTCTTTGGAGGAGTGTTCCAGCACTTTGTGCACCCTTTTGAGGGAGCGCTGGGATTTTTTAAGGAAATTTTGTGCAGCGCTCCCCTACCCACTGTCAGGGAGTGCAAACACTCCCTACCCTTCTTTGGGGGAGCGTTGCAACACTCTGTGTCCCATTCTAAGGGAGCGTTGGGTTGTTTGAGGGAATCTTTGACTATTGAGAAAAATCAGGGAAAAATCCCCCTCATCTCTGGAGTTAGTTGGATTCGAATTTGAGGTCAAGGATGGATCTTAGGGAGGATCCACAACTGATGGAGAAATATCCTCAACCTATCCTAAGAATATCTAAGGTGGTTGAGCCTCTCCAAGATTATATAAGGAGGCCTTCTCATGGTGAAAATCACATGGCAGATTAGAGGCATCAAACTTATGATCTCATAAGGGAGAATTATCAGTAAAGCATATTCATTTTTATTGTGGATTATTTGAGCAAAGGGTTGGACAAGGAGAGTTGGAAGAGGTTGTTGCAACTTCATCAAAGTTCTATAAGTATTGTTATCTAGTTCTCATTAATACATGTGTTTGGCCTGTTTCTTTCAAGGTTGTGTATGTCTACATGAAATTGTCTTTGATAGATAGATCTAGTTTTGGATTAATAATGGTAGAATATGAAGTTGTTTTGTATTTGTTTTTATTAGATTGCAGGACTTGTTGAAGAGCTTGGAGATCAAGGCCCAACTCAGACTGGAACGAGGACAAACATTGCAAAAAGGTAAATTCGTCTTCCTTTTCTCTAATTGATTGACTTATCTAGGTTTAAAAGGATGTCAGCAACCAAAGTTAGCACCTTTCTATCTTGATCTTAGATATTTAGGGTTCAAGAGGAAATCCACTTGTCCACAGGGGGATTTTCCTGTAACAAAAATTGGCGACTCCACTGGGGAGCGAAGCTTTCAGTTTTGGTTTCCTTCCTTGGTCTTGTTTTTGGCCTTTTCTCACATTTAGATCTTATGCATGTTGTGTCCCTGATTCTTATATATGTTTTTGTCTCTTGGATTCATCTTAGACACTCAGTTTCTACATTTTTCCTGAGGTTTTTTTTTTGGGGCAAGTTTTTGAGTTCTAAGAGGCCAACACTCCTCTGCCTCTACCACTAGGGCACTGGCACTCCCTTGCAGACTCCCACAGAGCATTGTAACACTCTGGTACCCTTGACACCAAAGCGCCGACCCTTTTTCTGCTAAAAATCTTCTTGGGAGTTGATTTCTCAGTCTTGTTTTTGCTGATTCATCTGCTCAGGGTTAATACTATCTCAGTGTGTCCTTGATTAGCCTCCAACTTTTTGATTTCTAAGGATTGATGATGTTTTGTTTGGATTATTGACATATTTCTTCCTTACTTTGAGTCACTCTTCTTCCCTAATATTTGGAGTCGATCTACTACTTTTCACTCATCTGATTGAATGAAAGTTGTTATAAGGAAATTCAAAGATCTATCCACTGTTCCATTTGATCTTTGAGGTGATTTAAAAAAAAAAAATCCTCTTGTATTTACTTATTTTTTCCCACATTTCATATCACTTTCATTGTTTGATCATCATCCATTAGCCTTTTCCTACCTTCACTAGCATTTTCACCAATTTTCATGCATTCTGGGTGAGTTTTTCTTCATTTTTTTGACTGTTTTTTGAATTTTTGGGTGGCTCAACGCCCCCCTGTAGGCCATATCATAGAACTATCACTCCCCTACAATGATTTAGGGAGCACTAAAGAACTATGTACCCTTGAGACAGGGAGCGTTGGTCTCCTTTTTGGAGGATTTTTTCCTTTCTCTGCTTAGATTTTCTCAGCCTGTTTTGTGGAAGTATTTACCCAAACTTTGTGATTGGTTTGTGAAGTTATTTAGGTTGATTTTTTATGCTTATCACTCCTTATTGTATTTATTGGAGCTTGAAACTTTTTCATAAATGTGAAATTGCCCTTTCTAGCTCCTTGTTTTGTCAAGACAATTTGAGTGATTTCTCTTTATCTCTGTCTTTTCTTGGATTCTTCTCTGCATCTTCTTGTACTCCTTGAATGTTTTTCAGTTGTTGAATCATTGATTGAGTTCTTTTTAGAACAAGTTTATTCCTATTTTATTTCAGTTCTCATTGCTTTGAGTGCATGCTTTGTTTGAAACCTTTGTCGCTTCGTGTCTTTTGCATCTACATATGACTCTTTCTCCTGATTGAAAGTAGTGGAACATCAAAGGATTTGTATTTACTTTCTTCATACATTACATTCAAACAAAGAAGATAGTTGCATTCTTTCTTTTGGGTAGTGAAACTAGCTTGCATTTGAAGTAGCGGAATTGCATGGTTTTTGGCATTTTGGGACATTGTGCATCTGGAATGATAAACGCTTTCTTCTTCTCATAATATAACTTTCATTGAAGTGAAATGTTTGCATTCTCATTTCTTTACATTTTTTAGAGTATGTCAAAACATCATTTAGTCCACGCCATTTTCCTCTTGAGTAAGCAACAACCTTAAAATCAAGAGCTAAACTAAAATTTATCAGACATTTTTACATTTTTTGTTAGCAAACCTACATTAGCTTAAGGTGTAGGGATTTGGAATAGGTTGAAAGGATAACTTTCCAAAGCTATCAAACAAACTTAGCATCTTGCGATATGGAGAGAAAATCCAATTTTCATATTAGCTTACTGGGATCTCCCTCTCACATAGGGGTTACGCACGAGGTCACATTCGGGAGAGTTACAGAGATTATCCCTCCGTGGTTTAACCGTTCGTAGTAGTCAGATCGTATATTGGGGTTTCTTCTTGAGGCTCAATTGTATTCATTTGGTCTCGATGCTTCGTGAATTCCGAATCCATTCGAGGTCCTCTAGAGTTCTACCAGTCCACTTGTCCTCAGTTCTCTTGAAGGATTTCAAACTTATTATCTTGCCCATATGTTCGAACTAGACTCTCAACTGTACCCACCCATGGGTTGATTGTGAGTTGGTGTCCCTAGTAGCCATCATATTTAGGTTCTTACACGAGGTGACGGTGAAGGGAAGTCTCACTGTACCTAGAACAAATATTGGTCAAACTCACTCGGGCTCCTTGGAGGGTAAATCCACAATTACTGCATGGAAGCTTGCACCAAGGCATAAGTATGTTAAGCAAGTTGCCAACGTAATTGATCCACCCTCTCTATCCCCGTCCCTTCCTAAATTGATCTCGTGACATTGGATTTCATCACCAACTAATGGTTTCATTGTGGGAAGTTTTGTTTGATTGTTTGGTTCTTAGATTCATAGCATGTGTTATTTGTTTTACTTAGTGGACCTTAGGTCGAGTCAGTTTCAATGGCATCAACTCCTGGGAGTACCAATGGAGGAACCCCTTGTCCTAGGGAACCCTTCACCTTTCCTTCTTTTGGAAACATTGGTCCTTCGTACATTGCCACAGTGAGTCTTCCGGGACTCACCATCAGATTATCGGTTTGGTTATTCCACACTCTGGTGATCTCAGATCTTCCTGGTGCTTCAACTGCACCTAATGCTTCATATGTCAGTACACCACCCACACATCAACCTCATGTCTACTTTTTTTCTTATTCACCAATTAAGTCTCCTTCCCTTTCTCCTTCTTCGCCTAGTGAAAGCTCTAAAGAAAGTAGCCAAGTTGATAAGAAGAAGAAGAAACAGAAAGAGAAGAAGAATAAGAACCCGAAAAGGACCAAGCCTCCAACCATATCAAATGTTGGATCCAAGCAACCAACTACTATTAATCATACTAGGAGTGTTGATGAGGTCGAAAAGATTAAAAACGAATAATCCAAAACCCAAATTCCCTTACAGTCTTTTTAAGGGTGACCACTTTCTGAGGGATTGCCTTGGTCTTCCCAAGGTCTTAGAAATGTGGTCCTCCATGTCATCGCCCCCTGTTGGTTACACTGGTGACACCCCATCAACTAGTGACATTAAGGTTGGTAAGAAGAAGACAACTGTCAAGTTTCCTTGTATTTTATGCGAAGGTGATCATTACTCTCACCTTTGTCCTCGTATGGACGAGGCTTCTTCTCTTTTGGAAAAGCTTCAACTTCCAACTGGTTATCGTAATATTTCCTCCAACCCATCGTTAGTTGATGGACTTGTCAATCCGGTTCCATCCTCAGTCAATATGGTTGATCAGGTGGTCAATCTAGTTTCATCCTCAGTTGAACTACTAACCAAAGTAGCTAATCCAGTTTCTTCATCGATAAGCCCCACTTTTCATCTGAAAAGTGAAACCCAAGTGACTGATCAAGTCCATCATTGGTCAGTCCCACCCTTCATCTGAAGAGTGCCAACATGGTCAATCCCACTCCTCCTCTGACGAGTGCCAAAGTGGTTTCTTCGGTCCCTTCATTGGTCAGTCCGGTTGATCATGTCATCAATCTGGTCACGTACTTAGTTGAACCAATAGACAAAGTGGTTGATCCGATCCCATCTTCGGTCGATCCTGCTCTCCCGTTAGAGAGCGCAACCCAAGCGGTCGATCCTTTTCCAACTGTCGAACCCATTCTCCCCTTTGAGAATGAAACCCAAGTGGTCAATTTGATGTCATTATCAATTGATCCTACTCTCTCGCTAGAGAGTAAACCCGATTTTGCCCACGTTTTTCTCGTTGATATAGAATCTACCATGCTGGGGGGCATTCCTCCATCTCCTGCGAAACCCCCTCCAAGTAATGAGGCAATCCTTTTTGAATGGGGTGTGCTAAATGGACCTCATCTTCCCTCTCACATTCCTTTCAATATTACAGTACAGGTTTGTGGTCGGGACATTCCTCATGTGCTGATAGATGAAGGTTCGTCCATTAGTATTTTGTCCTCTATTGCTTGGAAAGATTTGGGTTATCCTCAGCTTGTTCCGGTTACCCAGACTCTGTTCTCTTTTAACAGAAGAACCAATCACCCTTTAGGGATCCTTCCTCAGTTTCTTGTAACTTTGGGAGGGAAAACTGTCTTTATTGATGTTATGGTAGTCCAGGACCCCTTGGATTTTGATTTACTCCTTGGGAGAGATTATGTCTATGCCATGAAAGCTATTGTGTCCACTCTTTTTCATGTGATATCCTTCTCGTGTGATGGAATAATGGTGACTATTGATCAACTTTCGTTCGTTGGCCCTAAATTGACCATCAACCCAATGACCTCCCTAAATGGTTCTTATATGCAATCGGTATCACCCATGCCACAAGTCAATTATGTGGCGTTGTCTCCCATGAATTCAAATTTTGATGACTTAGATCCGGTAGTTGACATGTTGATCTCTTTGGTAGGGTTATTGGAGCCTGATCTCCTTACCCCTGTCGCGACCCTCGACATGTGTTCCTTCCAGAGCATTGTTCTTCCATCCAATGAAGATCTCTTGGAATCCATGACCAAGTTTTGTCCCTTGACATGGTTTCCTTCCAAAGCATTATCCTCTTGGAAGCCATGATCAAGAAGAGTCCATGAGCATAGTTTCTCTTCTTTGTGGAAAGATCGTTAAAAAATGAAACATAGGTTACGAGCATAGTTTTCCTCTCTGTAACAAGCTCATTAAAAAATGAAACAAAAATCTGGGGATTGAACCCGGAACCTTGAGCATAGTTCTTTTTCCTGTGTCAAGCTCGTTAAAAAATGGAACAGTCACCTCTCATACCAAGTTGAGTCTTTCATTAGGTCTCGTATTTGAACCTTCATTTCATCCACCCTTATCCTTTTTCTCCATCTAGTAGATAAATTTGTGACAACCTCACAGGCGGTGAATGAAGTTAAGCTTGGGGGACAATCTGTTACACATCAAAATTACTCACTTCAATGATGACCTATTGTCGTCATTTCAAGTGTCGCAAGTGTCACATTTTAGCCATAAGTGTCGCAAGTGTCTCATTTTAGCCATAAGTGTCACAAATATCATACTTCCATCTCGCCTATATCGTGTCTCTAATGACATCACAGGGACACTTAAGACTCCTTCAAAGACTGGTTTAAGAAAGAGAAATCATTTGATGAAGAGTACAAAGATTTTCCCATGGAAAAAACCACTTAAAAATCCATTTTGAAGGCCAACGCTCCCCTACCCACTGTCAAGGAGTGCCAGCGCTCCCTACCCTTCTTTGGGGGAGCGTTGCAACACTCCATGCCCCATTCTGAGGGAGCACTGGGATGTTTGAGGAAATCTTGGGCTATTGAAGAAAATGGGAAAAATCCCCCTCATCTTTGGAGTTGGTTGGATTCGAATCTGAGGACAAGGATGGATCTTAGGGAAGATTCACAACTGATGGAGAAGGATCCTCAACCTATCCCAAGAATCTCTAAGGTGGTTGGGTCTCTCCAAGCTTATATAAGGAGGCCTTCTCATGGTGAAAGTTACATGGAGTTTGAGAGATACCTAACTTATGATCTCATGAGAAGTGGTATTAAGGACATTGAAGGCATCAAGTTGGGGCCAGAGTACCAACCATCCATGTGTATCCCTACCTTTGGAAATCACGTTGGGAATTTACAAGCATAGTTTAATTTTGTTTCAAGCTTGTGTAAACATGAAACCAATAACGAGCTTAGTCTTTGTTCTTTCTCACGCTTGAAAATACATGAGAATGTAACCGAGTAGAATTTTATCACTTTTTCAGACTCATAAAGGTTATACGAAAAAGGAACACCCTTGAGTCTCCTTTAAGCTCTTTTCAGACTCTCTAAACATGAAAAGATTTCCTAGTGATCTTGCTTCCTTTCACACTTGTTAAAAGGTTTGAAAGGGCGTCTTGCGAGTGGTAGTTTATCTCTTTTTTGGCCTTGCGAGATTAAAATTACGAAAAAGGAAAACCCTGGAGTCTCCTTTAAGTAATTTTCAAACTCTCTAAGCATGAAAAATCATTGAGTTTACCTTCTCTGGACTCGTTAAAAAAATCATACATTGAAGGGATCATATGGGACCGAACCCTTACTTCTTCTAGTTTGTTAAACAAAGGAAGAGGGACTTACCAAAGGTGAGTTATATCGAGCATGTGTTACCCTCCTCGAGCTCGTTAAATCAAAAAGAGGTACTCGTCTATCTGGATGGGGGAAAAATTGAAGGAAGCAAGCCAAGCAGTTTTTGAGAACATTACAGGTCACTCTTATGGTCGCCCTTGAACACGTCACTTTGTCTTTGCATACATTTTAATCCACTGAACCTCTGCACTGAACCAATCCTCTGAGTTTCTTTACTTCTTTGGGTCACTTGATGAAAGTCATAGTATCCACTACATCATCATGTTGTGGTCCATGTCATGTTTCTGCTATTTCACCTCAGTGTTTAAGGGAAGTCTCTGCCTTGAGAGTCAACCATCACAAATATCCTGTTTCAATACCTGTGTCAGTCCATGTTCATTTGATCTACCAATTTACATCTCTATGTCAGTTTCATGTCATTGATGGGGTATACATCAAGGCCCTCCTGCGACGAGTCTATTCCTGTCGGCTTCAACACATTATTCAGGAGCTAGACTTAGAAATCAGTTAGTACCTTGGGACCTGCATGCCTCAATGGCAAGCCTCCTCGCTTCCGACAGTGGGTTTACATCATTGACCTCTGATCGGATGATTCCAAGGATGTTTGACTTCAGCTCATCTATTCACAGTCGTTGGAATGTACTAGGGTACCTTGGGAATCATTGAAATCAATGGTGATTTCCCTCGCGCTTGTTAACGGTTTACCTCATTGATTGGTAATCAAGTGGTTTCTACCATGTTCAACATCAAGACATATATTCACATGGTTAGAATCATACTGCATCAAGATCGGTAAGAATACCATGGGTTGAGCAATCAATCTGATATGTACTTTACCCAGATTGCGACGAAGTTTCTTTTGAATATTGACACATATACCGTCACATAGATCCACTTTGTATTGGTCCGTGGCTATGTCATGTCATCTTGTAGATCCACTGTGTATTTTTCATGGCTATGACTAGTTCATGTCATGGTAGTATAGATCCACATTATATCTTTGGTGGCTATACCTTTTTGTTAATACAATTATGGATCCACAGTGTATCTTATGGTGGCCATACCTTGGAAGTCTTTATCACCCAAGCATAGGTATGCCTGCCTTGGGTTTGAACCATATCATAATGTTTGTTTGATGGTTGTGTGCAACTTCTGCCAGGTTCTCTGAGTCCATACCCTTGCTCGAAAAAGTCTACAAAGTACTTCAGTCATCAGTTTCTGTCTTCTAACTTCGCACTTTGGGGGACAATCTGTTACACATCAAAATTACTCATTTCAATGATGACCTATTGTCATCATTACAAGTGTCGCATCTTGGCCGCAAGTGTCGCAAGTGTTGCATCTTGGTCGCAAGTGTCGCATCTTGGCCGCAAGTGTCGCATCTTGGCCGCAAGTGTCGCATCTTGGCCGCAAGTGTCACAAGTGTTGCATCTTGGTCACAAGTGTCGCATCTTGGCTGCAAGTGTCGCATCTTGGCTGCAAGTGTCGCAAACATCATATTTCCATATTGCTTATGCTGTGTATCTAACGAAATAAAAAGGACACTTAAGACACCCTCAATGACTAGTTTAAGAAGGATAAATCATCTAATGAAGAGTACAAATCTTTTTCCATGGAAAGAACCACTCAAAAGTCATTTTTGAAGGCCAACGCTCCCCTACCCACTATCAAGGAGTGCCAGCGCTCCCTAACCTTCTTTGGGGGAGCGTTCTAACACTCTGTGAACCCTTCTGAGGGAGTGCTAGGATTTTTTAAGGAAATTTTGGGCAGCACTCTCCTACCCACTATTAGGGAGTGCCAACGCTCCCTACCCTTATTTGGGGGAGAATTTCAACACTCTGTGTCCCATTCTGAGGGAGCGCTGGGTTGTTTGAGGGAATCTTTGAATGTTGAGGAAAATCAGGGGAAAATCCCCCTCATCTCTGGAGTTAATTGGATTCGAATCTGAGGTCAAGGATGGATCTTAGGGAGGATCAACAAATGATGGAGAAAGATCCTCAACCTATCCCAAGAATATCTAAGGTGGTTGGGCCTCTCCAAGCTTATATAAGGAGACCTTCTCATGGTGAAAATCATGTCGCAGATTATAGGCATCAAACTTATGATCTCATAAGGGATAATTATCAGTAAATCATATTCATTTTGATTGTGAATTATTTGAGCAAAGGGCTGAACAAGGAGAGCTAGAAGAGGCTTTTGTAACTTCAACAAAGGTCTATAAGTATTGCTATCTAGTTCTCATTAATACATGTGCTTGGTCTGTTTCTTTCAAGGTTGTGTATGTCTACATGAACTTGTCTTCGATAGATATATATCTATTTTTGGATTAATCATGGTAGAATTAGAAGTTGTTTTGTCTTTGTTGTTATTGGATTGCAGGACTTGTTGAAGAGCTTGGAGATCAAGGCTCAACTCGGACTGGAACGAGGAAAAACATCGCAAAAAGGTGCATTCTTCTTCCTTTTCTCTATTTGATTGAATTAGCTAGGTTTAAAAGGATGTTAGTGACAAAAGTTAGACCTTTTTGTATTGATATTAGAGATTTAGGGTTCAAGAGGAAATCCACTTGTCCGTAGGGGGATTTTCCTGTAACATACTTATCTTTGAAACTGTTGTAACTCCACCAACTATGTGCAGATCTTCCATGAACCTCCCAGCCTTAGACATCACTGCTCATCACGCTTAGCGGTGGGTCACCCCTGAGATGGGACTAAGCTCCACCCAAGGCAAGGGAATGCTAGACTAGGCTGAGGTTACAGGAAAAATGTTCAGAGCAACCAGAAGGATTCTCTCCAGGAGCCTTCTTACGCCCACTACTCACGGACTCTCATTCCCCACATGCCCGTTCCACCCGAGTGTATACACCTTCATAAGCATAGTACATCGGTGCTTCACCTCCCTCTTTGGGTCTCGGCACCAGGCCGAGTCAAGAATTCTTAGAGCTCCGTAGCTGGTGCTAGACTCTCTCTGGGAGAAAACCACTTCCCAGCAGACTCTCTCACCTGGAGAGAGTTGCTCACGGGCCTGCCAACCTACCTCTTCTACCACGGGCCTGACAACCCGATTCTTCAACTAGCTTCAGCCCAATTCTCATAAAGTGAGGATACCAACAACAACAACTGGTCAATTCCACTCAAGAAACATAGAACGAAGCAACCCAAAGATAGTTCAGGTATGAAATCGACTCTGTAAGAGCTGATAGGTTGGGCTCATAGGACACATAGGTGACATGACTCAATTCATGTGTTTTCCTGCTGGTTTTCAAGGTGCGTGACAAGGAATCCATGCAGAGGTTGAACACAGAATCAATGATTTAGACAGAGGGTGTATCAACCTCTCAATATGTTAAGTACCTGAATATATCTAGAAATATAATGACCAAAAATAATGAATACACAATATATCCACAAAGAAAGATAGAAGAAACCACACTTTATTATTACCAAACCCTTGAGGTAGGGAAACTACATACAATGGATCCTATTATGGAAGAGATCCTCTCCTGTTCACTTGCCTCTTCGAGGGGGCATCCTCCTATTGAGCTACCACTCCAAAATACAATATTTATCTTCATGTCCCCTTACATTGCTTGAACCCCTTTATATAGTGCTACCATCACCTAAGAACATTCTAGATGAGGAATCTTCTAGAAGTAGAACCTTCTAAGAAGTCCTCTTGCATTTATTATATCTAACTACTCATTTATTATATCTAGCTACATTAGTGGGTCTTATTTAATAATATAGTTGACCTAGTCCAACTTACATTGAATGGCCCCCACTATTATCACTATGGGCCCTCTGGGCCCTCTGGGCCCTCTGGGCGCTCACTACTACCTCTCGATATACCTTACATTCCATTCCCCTTATGAAAGCATTGTCCTCGACACTTGATGTATAACCATATACTAGGGTCCCATGGATAAGTGTGGACCATAGTGCTGAAATATAATAGAGAACCAGGGTCCCATTGAGAAATGGAAGACACCATGCTGAAGTAGTCCAACCGCCATTGTAAACTAGGGTCCCATGTCCAATTTCTCATGTGAACCCCACATGGAAGATATCGACACCCAATAACCAACTGAAAATGATGCTCCCAATACTGAGACCTATCATGTGGATCCAAATAAGAATATTCATTCACATAGTGGGAGATGATAAAAGATGAATCTAGAATGAACAATACCATTGTAGAATATACAAGCTGGATGCCGGTAACTAGCTTTTGATGTGGGACATTGATGTTCTCTACAGAAGGTAGAGTAGTCATCAAATAAAATATGGAAGTGGTTGTCATCCCAGAAATGACAACTATCCATATACCAATCATCGCAATCGGCCTCAAAATCATACCAAGCATATATTTTTTTATTATATTCATCCCTGAGGTTTGTCATAAGAAATATCTCCTACATTTTATCCAATGAATCTTGAATACTATGAAAACTATCATTGAGGCCATGTACAAAGTCATCCAATCTGTCATTCAATGTGTCAAACAATTGGGCTTTGAATGCTTCAGTAATCTGTAGAATTTATTTGAGGGTTTGAGAAGAAATAGCCATATGAGCACCCTATGAAAATTTATGAACTCTTCAATCCCGCCGCCATCACGAAAAAACCCAAAAAATAGAACAATAAATTACAGTAGAAAAACGTGGCGTTTTCCGGAAAAACCCTGAAAAAATGTTGAATTTAAAATGCTGATAACTTCACTTCCCGGACTCCATTTCGACTGATTTGTTTTTTGAAATTGGGTAAAATTGTGAGAGGAACTCAGATATGTAATTTGTTTGGGAAAATTCGTCCTCCGAATTCTACATAAATAAAAAAATCGTAGCGCCGTCCGCGGGAAAAACCCTGAAAATTGCAGATTTTAAAACTTCAATATCTTGACTTCCCGGACTCCGTTTCAGACGATTTTGCTTTTCAAATTGGGTGTTTTTTCTGAGAGGAACTCAGATATACAACTTGTTTCTATGAATTTTGCACAGAAATATACCGAAAATTTCTAGAATGTCACGGTCCTCTTTTTTTTTTGTCCGAAAAAGTAATCTGCAAAAATAAAAAATATTTGCCCACAATGTCTGCCAAGGAAAGTGCTTTGATACCACTTGTTAAGTACTTGAATATATCTACAAATATAATCACCACAAATACTGAATACACAATACATCCACAAAGCAATATAGAAGAAACTACACTTTATTATTACTGAACCCTTGAGGTAGGGAAACGCCATACAATGGATCCTATTATGGAAGGGATCCTCTCCTGTTCACTTGCCTCTTCGAGGGGGCATCCTCCTATTGAGATACCACTCCACAATAAAATATTTATCTTCATGTCCCTTTACATTGTTTGAACCCCTTTATATAGTTCTACCATCACCTAAGAACATTCCAGATGGGGAATCTTCTAGAAGTAGAACCTTCTAAGAAGTCCTCTTACATTTATTATATCTAGCTACAATAGTGGACCTTATTTAATAATATAGTGGACCTAGTCCACCTTACATTGAATGACCTCCACTATTATGACTATGGGCCCTATGGACCCCCATTACTACCTCTCTAGCTACCTTACACAAGAAAATATCATAGGCCTCAAGTTTCAGAGTTGCGTGAGGCATACAGAGATCAGACGGAATTCACTATTTCAGACAGCCTATGACAGAATGGAGGATGAACCTCGAACTCATCTGACGCTTTAGCTTTTAACCGCATGCATCTAGGTCGACACTTGTCTTCCTGGAGTCGCATGCATTCCATTTTTCACATGATGGAGTTGCATTCTTGCCTCTCCCAAGACTTAGGATAAAAACATGTTTTGTCACCTAGCTTTATAATAATAATAAAATATTGTTCTCAAGGACTTAAGCCCCTAAGATTAGCCCCTCTTTCCAACCTTTCAGCCCTTTTTCCCTTACCCACCTTGTGGAATCTTAGGCCCCCATCACTCTTTCTTCTTGGTCGGTCTGCATGCAATGATGTTTAATCTTTATTAATGTTATGCATATTACATATACAAAAATAGGCTCCTAGCCTTTAATACTTAGGCTCTCCGGCCTAATAAACACATAATCCTACCAGCTTATCAATACTCAGCTCACCAGCCTACAAAACATGATTACAAAAAGGCTCGTCCTTGGGAATATTACAATCCCCTCCCCTTATTTTTGCAATGTCCTCAGTGCAACTTTCACATAGCATCAGCAAGATTTTCAAAATCTTTAAAATGATGTGGGTGTTCTGCCCGCATAGCATCCTCATGCTCCCATGTCGCATCCTCAAGACCGTACCAGGTCCACTGGACCTTTACAAACCCTATGGATCGATTCCAGAGTTGTTTTCTTTTTCGGTCCAATATGCGCATAGGATGCACTTGCAGGACACCTTCTTGCTCCACCTAAATCACATTCCAATCAATTACATGATTAGCATCAGGTGTATATTTCTTAAGCAATGAAACATGAAACACATTATGTATAGTCATGGATGCAGGTAATGCAAGCATATATGCAACTGGCCCAATCCTTTCTAGGATTTCAAATACCCCACAAAATTTGGCTGCCAACTTGGAGCATCTTCCCAACGTCAAGGAACTTCTATTGGATTTTACTTTCAGGAAAACATGATCACCTACTTTAAACTCTCTGTGGGTTCTATTTTTATCAGCATAACTTTTCTGCCTGTCTTGGGCAGCCTTTAAATTCTACTTAATTTTTAGCATTTGTTCTTCCATTTTCTTGAGCAACTTTGGCCCAACTACTGCCCTGTCAGCTAGATTATCCCAGCTTAATGGAGTATTGCACTTTTTGCCATAAAGTGCTTCAAATGGGATCATTTTCAATGATGCTTGATACCCATTATTGTAGGCGAATTATACCAAGTGTAGGTAGTCTTCCCATTTCGATGGTTTGTCCATCACATACATCATCGGTATGTCTTCTATTACTCGATTCACCTGCTCTGTCTTCCCATCCGACTCAGGATTATAGGATGTACTGAAGTTCAGATTTGTTTTGAACCCCTTGAATAACCCTTTCCAAAATTTGGAGGTGAATTTCAGGCCTAGGTTAGACACAACTATCTTGGGAATACCATGGAATCATGCTGTTTCCCTCATAAAAATATCAACAACGATAGCTGCCTTGTGAGTAGTCTTTAATGGAATAAAATGGGCAGCTTTTGTAAGCTTGTTCACCACCATCATGATTGAATCATGTTGCTTGCCTGTGGGCAATCCTGTGATGAAATCCATTGTCACCACTTTCCACTTCCACTCAGAAATGTGTAAAGGTTGCAACAACCCTATTGGGTGTCTGTGCTCAGCTTTAACCTTCTGACACTCCATACATCTGGCAATGTATTCAACAATATCTTTCTTCATACCTGGCCAAAAGTAATGGATCTTGGCTGCTGCCACAACTTTATGATATCCAGGGTGCCCAACATAAGGCACATTATGCATTTCATTCAAAATCATAAGTTTCAAGTCCTGGAAATTAGGTACATAAATTCTGTTCTTGAACATAAGTATTCCATAGACCCCTAATTTATAATTTTCCACTTTCTGTGGCATCTTACCTTGTTGTAATTTTGCTACCAAATCTCTGTACTGCAAATCTGTATTTGCATCCTCCGAAATTATGCCTTTAATATTAGTTTGATACATGCTAATAGATGTAGCATGTAATTTGTGTACTCTCCTGCTGAGTGCATCAACCACTTTATTCTCCTTCCCTTTGATATGATTGATATCAAAATCGTACTCACAAAGAAACTCCAACCACTTACTCTGTCTAGCATTCAAGGTTGGTTGATCAAGAAAATACTTTAGACCATTGTGGTGTGTTCTCAGTTCAAACTTCTTTCCCATGAGGTAATGCCTCCATTTCTTTAGAGCGTGTACTATGGCCGCCAACTCCAAATCATGAGTGGCATAGTTCTTTTCATGCTCTTTCAAATTTATGGATTCATAACAAATTACAAATCCATTCTAACTGAGGAATCCTCCTAGTCCTTCTTTGCATGCATCTATACACACTACAAAGTCTTCATTCGGATATGCAATCCTCATGATTAGAGCACTGGTTAACAGTTGCTTCAATCGTTGGAATATTTTCTCACAATCCTCTATCCATTGAAACTTCTTCTCCTTCCTTTGCAAGGAAGTGATAGGGTGAGCTATCCTTGAGAACCCTGCAATAAACCTTCTGTAATAACCAGCTAGACCCATAAAGGATCTAACTTCCATCACATTCTTTGGTAATAACCATTCTTTGATGGCCTCAATCTTCTCAGGATCTACAACTATCCCATCCTTCGAAATAATATGCCCCAATTAATGGATCTTCTCTTGATAAAACGAGCACTTGCTCAATTTGGCATACAGCTGGTGCTCTCTTAGCACTTGCAACACCATCCTCAGATGATGTTCATGCTCTTCCTTCGACTTGGAATACACCAGGATGTCATCTAAAAATACTATGACAAACTTGTCTAGATATTCCCTGAATACACCATTCATCAGGCACATAAAAACAATGGGTGCATTCGACAGCCCAAACGACACCACTGTGAACTCGTAATGACCATACCTTGTTCTAAAGGTGGTCTTGCTAGTATATTCATCCTTTATCCTTACCTGGTGATATCCTGACCTGAGATCTATCTTCGAAAATATCTCTGCATCCTTCAACTGATTGAAGAGGTCATCAATCCTCGACAGAGGATACTTGTTCTTTACAGTTACTTTGTGCAATTGTCTGAAATCAATACACAATATCAGCGTCATGTCCTTCTTCTTCACGAACAAGACTGGGGCTCCCCAAGGTGACATGCTTGGGCATATATACCCCTTCTTCAGAAGCTCTTCAAGTTGCAATTGCAGCTCTTTCAGCTCTGGCGTACTCATTCTGTAAGGATCTCTTGACATTGACGCTACTCTAGGCATCAAGTTTATAGAGAAGTCAATATCTCTTTTTGGGGGTAGTCTGGGTACCTCCTAAAATACATCTTCAAACTCCTTTAGTACCGCATGATCTTCAATCTTTGACACCTTATCCTTAGGTGTTTCCTCCACATGGGCTTAAAATAATTTTTAGCCTTTCCTATAGCACTTCTTCAGCTGCATTGCTGAGATTTCTCTGATAGCAACAACTTTGGGAATTACTTGGACTGTTTTCCAATTTCCTTCATCATCCAGGCAAGTGAATGCCTTGTTACGATAGTCCAAGATGGCATGGTGTTGGTCCAACCAGTCCATCCCAATTAGACAGTCATAAGAACCTAAAGGCAAAACATTCAATTCATCCTTTGTGCTCAATCCATTCATGTCCACTGGACATGACTTAACTAACTTAGTGACTTTCCTCTTGGTCCCTGTAGCCAGCTGCACTAACCAAGACTTTTCATATTTGCTTCTTGACAATTGCAAACTTTCCACCACTCTAGGATCTATATAACTATGTCTAGCCCCATAATCAATTAAAATATTAAAGACATGGTTGTTAATCATACCTTTTACTTCAATCATATATGACTGATATTCAACTTGCTTGTTGTCAATGGCTGCATATATCCTTGGCATTCTATTGCCCATGTCTTCCACTATTTTCGCTTGCTGAACATTATGGGAAGCTCTCACTTTGCCATTTTTGTGGGGACAATCTCTGTACTTGTGATTCCCATGACAACCCCAACATTGAATGGGCATTTATCTTGGCCTTTGTTCCCCTACATAATCCATTCTCGGCTCTCTAAACGATGGCTATCCTTGAGGACTGTTTCTGAAAAAGGGTGGCTTAGTTCCCTTCTTCCTTTGATTCATCTGAAATTTCTTCTTGTCTTCCCAAGCCTTCCGAAAAGTAGGCTTCTCTCTTTGCTGCTCATATACGCATTTCGCCCTCCTTATCATTTCTTCCAGAGTCTAAGGGTCATCATATTAGATCTTGTCACTGATGGAAGGTGGCAGTCCACTCAGATACCTCTCAATCTTGACAGTCTCATCTTTGATGAACGAAACATACTTCAGCAATTCCAAAAATCTTTGCTCGTATTCATCAATGGTCATGTTGCCCATTTTGAGTTCAAAGAACTCTTTCATCTTTCTGTCATAGTATCTTTTAGTCAAGTATTTCTTCTCAAAATACCTATTGAATTATTTCCAAGTGATATCTTTCTCTCTAATGTGTTGCACCTGCACAATTTGATCCCACCACATGGATTCTTTTCCTTTCAGTTGATATATCACAATTGTTCCTTCTTCATGAGAGGAATAATTATGCAGTTGGAAATATTTCCTCATGCCAAGCAACCATGTTTCAACATCTTCCTCCTTCTTATGTTCTCCATCAAATGTAGGAGGCTTAATCTTGTTCATTTCTCCCTTCAGTTCATCCACTCCAGATCTCCTGTGCTTTCTGGTAGGAGATGGGCTTGAACTACTGTGTGCCCTCCTCTTGGAGTGACCTTGGGAG
>JASDQU010500884.1:27075-53601 GCA_032191745.1 Picea mariana | reverse complement strand
TATGTCCCTACGCATTTCTTCACCTTCATCAAGAGTCCAATTAGGATTTTCTAGAGGCTTATTTGGTGTAGAAGGTCCCTTTTTGGGTGGCATGTTGGCCAAATATCACTTTTGAGTCTTGATTTTGAGGTGGTTCTGCTAGACAATATTTATTCTGTTATATCTCCCAAGCTTCGGCCCTTCTGGGTATGAAACTTTATTTTAGGTATTTCTCTGATATTTCTTCTCTGTAATGCCATAGGTCTGATCAAAATTGGATGTGACAAGTGGAATTTACGGTAACTTCCTCACAACTTGCCGATTTTTGGCCTTTCCAGGAGATCTCACTTGTATAGAATGCCCCGCAGAAAATAATTGATATCAAATTCTAAAACTTGCACCCCAAATACTACAGACTGTCCACGATCCAATGCAACCAGTCCCACTCAATTTGGATACTCCAGCAAGAATTTATGCTTGTTTTACCTAGAACACCTTCTTGAGACTAGTCAATAGGACTAGTCAGATACCCTATCTTACACAAGGTGTATCTACAAATTTAAGATGACCCAGAAGCTGAAATTTTTACCACAGATAAAATACTAATTTCTGTAAATTTACTTTGAAGTGCAGGGTCTGAAACGTTACATAAATTTTTTTATAGCGAAAATTCCACAATGACTCATTTCATGATGATTCCAGAACCCTATATTGTACAGGCTGTATCTCAGAAATTATAAGGCTTCAAGAGCTAAATTTTGAAACCAACGTACCTTGATCCGTGTGATAAATACCCTCCAAGCGGTTCCTTCTGAAACATTGTAGAAAAAAAGTTATAGCATAAATTCCACGGTGTCTCAGATGTAGCAGCGAAACCCCAAGACCTTGAGCTCTGATACCATATGTTAAGAACCAAACATCAATATAGCATAGAAAAACCTCAGGAAAAGTAATCAACGGCTTGAAAAAGAGATAATTTTAGATAATAAGCCTCTTCAAGGGGGAAACCTCCTTTTACCCCACTTAAATGTTCAAGTACAAGATGATCCAAAATGAAAATGTCTCCTTGGTATATATAGGAGACTAGGAGGTATAATTACAAATAATGGCCTAAAGCCGACATAAATAAAATAACATTACTAATCTAAATTAAAACTAATGGCCTAAAGCCGACATAAATAAAATAGCATTACTAATCTAATATGCCCCAATTAAGGGGTAATGAGCCAATATTAGGGCTTAACAGTACCTCGTCTTCTTCCTTTTAAACGGTTTAAAATTCATTTCAATCGGTTAAAAGATGAGTTTTTGGGTGAATTTTTGGGTCATAGGTGTGCACCAGGGCCACCACAGGTGCCCTATATCGGGGCCTGTGAAAATCAAGGATTTCCATAGGAGCCCAATGGTTCACCTGAAGAAACCCCTCTCTATAAGTGAAGCCCAGTTGCAGTGGCCGAAAACCCAAAAATAAAATGATGCGTTGGACCAAAATGAATTCCAAAAAATGATGACTGAAGGTGCTAACTTCTTTCTTTCATCTCCATGCAAGTATTTTGATTGCAAAAATGTTGGAGTGGAGAGAAAGAGAGCATGAAGATGATGATGCAATGGCTTTGAATGATCTGGGCACCATAAATGCCCTACAACAGTGCGGTCTATTAAAGTTCTTCAAGATCCATGGCATGAGAGCCCAACTGACACTGTTGAAATATTTGGTCCATATGTGGGATGTGAACCAACAAGTATTTCATGAGGGTGTTCATGTGCTTTCCTTGGACATCAAAGATATTTACTTCTTGAAGGGGCTATCCCGTCGTGGGGCGCAAGTGAACTTAATAGAAGGTCAAGGTGGTGGTTTGTCGATGAGTGAATACATCAGATGCTATTGTGAACCCGAGGCCGAGCGACGCAAGGGTAAAGTGGCTATCAGAGGGGTTCGTGATCGAACTCTTAGAGCCATACTTTTCACTATTTCATAGACGGTAGGGAGTGCTTCTCTACACATGGCTCTACAGAGCTACTTTCAGTATGCCATTGAATGCACCGAACCTCATGTGTTCAACTGGTGTGATGGTCTTCTCAGTAGTATGAAGAGACAATTAACCAAGATAAAGAATGGGGAACTAAAGCAATTTGGGTATGGATCCATTTTGGTATCTTTCTTCGTAGAAAGAGTCCCTCACCTACGCCTATAGGTAGAGTGAAACGGTGGTGTGATCTCATGTCTCGACATGTAGCGGGTCCCATTATTAAGTATAACGATACCTTTTTTGATTGGCTAGAGCCCCATATCTTGATGATCGATGACTATGCATATGTCAGGATGGTTTTTCGCAATGACCCTGACTTGGTGCTACAAGAGGGTTCTCAGTGGGGGGACCTAGGTAAGAAAAATATTTTTCTTTTATGGTGTTTTTGTAAAAAAATTTCAAAATATTAAACACATTTTTTCTTTTTATATTTTCAATCCAATGACTAATCAAAATATTTTGACCATGTAGATGTAGGTCCATTTTGACCCCTAGGTACATCCCCTATCTAGAGGCAATGGGAAGAAGCGGTAGTATCAGTATGGGATGCAGAAGATTATGAAGCAATCGAGCAGAATCTGGAGGGTTTGACTACAGGCATCCCAGATATGTCGATCATCGAGGTCCCGAGGCATTTCCAGCACCATACCGTAGGCATGGCTGGTCCACTGAGACAATTTCTTCGTAAGGTAGCATGAGTAGTAGTGTGTTACTGTGAGAGGCATCCATGATGCCCTTTTTCAGAAGCTATGAGCTTCATATTTTGATATTTTGGTCTTCGGACGAAAAAACAATATTTTTTTTGTAAAAAACTTTTATCGTTATATATATATATATATATATATATATATATATATATATATATACATGAGGCTTCTACTGGCTTATTTTGATTTGTATAATACATGTGATGTGTGATTATATTTATCAATGTCTCATATGTCTTTCTAACACATAATTAGATAATGCATCACTTAATGTATTTAGACAGCTAGGAATGTCTTGATACTCGATATAATCAAAATAACGTTCCAAGAGGCGAATTCGTAAATATACCCGCAACGAAGTAGGACTTCAAATAGCATAGGCATTACTTAATTGTAGCACTACTAGCTATGAATGAATTCGTATAACCAGGCATCGAATCCCAAGTGAGATAGCATTGGTCAATAATTTGATGACTACGCTCTACTATGTGATATTATTGGTTGCACGACTGAGGTAAACACCGTGTAGACTGATAAGTTCATTCGTGGGTGCATAGATTGCCCATGCAGCATAATCTAAGTTCTAAGTGCTACGACTAGCACCATCGGTGAAGCCAAAGTGGGGTAACAAAGACTCTGAAATCTAGAAACCAAGCACAACGCAAGGTAAGTGGTCGAGGGTCGAAACCAAATAACAAAAAAGAACACAAAAGTAGCACACAACAATATGATACAGTAAAATGCAATCACTCATGTGAAGATAGTCTAAGCATAGTACTTCTTCAAGTAAAGCCCATTTCTAGGTTCACTCAAAGGAATTCCATCATAAAATACTAACTCATAGGCTCCCTTCTCCAACACTCGTTTGACGATATAAGGGCCTCGCCACATAGCCTCGAATTTTCCGGCTCCTAGAAAATCACGGTCTTGTTCATAGAGGAGAACTAGATAACACTCAGAGAAAACATGTGGCTTGACATGCTTGTCATATTGGGATTTTACGTGTTTCTTCTGGGTTTCAATAACTAGGGTGGCATCACGATGGGCTTCGTCCAATTGCATAAGATACAAAAGATGTTCTTCTTCAACAGAGGTGTTCGGGAGAAGTTCAATGACTAGTTTTAACGATAGAATCTCGCATTCAATCGGTAGGACAAATTCTATACCATACACTAATTGGAAGGGTGTAAACCCTGTGGAAGAATTCACGGATGTCTGATAAGCCCATAATGCAGAAAAAAAACATCGTGTGCCAACTCGTTTTGTGAATTCCTATAATCCATCGAAGCATAGTGATAAGAACCTTATTGATCTCTTCAACTTGGCCATTGGCCTGTGGATAGTAGGGGGTTGAGTTTTCATGTCGAAGACCCAAATTTTTTGTAAGCTCAGACATCATGAAGTTTTGAAAGTGGCTACCATGATCAGTGACGATAGACAGTGGGATTCCAAATCGTGTGATTATGTGATTGAATATAAATAGGGCTGTAGTTTTTCCCGTATTGTCGAATGCAGGCATCACCTCAGCCCATTTCGTGAAATAATCCATGGCTAAGATAATGTATCCATGCCCCCCATTGGAGTGAGGGTTACAGGTCATGAAATAGATACCCCATTTAGTGAAAGGTCCAACAGAAACTACAGGGTGTAAGGGAGCGGGATGAGATATTATCTTATGATTGTATGTTTGGCAAGCATGGCATTTCTGGATGATAGTTATACAATATTTAAATAAAGAAGGCAAGAAGTATCCTACTCGCAAGATATTTTAGGTAGTGGCATACCCAAACATATCACCGCCACATGCTCCAGAGTGGCAGTCATTCAAAGCTTTCTCGGCCTCATCAAAGGTGAGATAACATCACAATATAGAGTCAACACCACGATGATAAAGAGTGTCACCAAGAATGATGTATTGAAGGGCATGATAGCAGATGTGACAAAGGTCAGTACTAGAGAGGTCTGGATGGAAAGTTTGAGTCTGGAGATAAATGATAATATCTCCATACCAAGCATCATCAGAACAGATCAGAAAAAGGGATTTGTCTGGTAGGGAATCCTTTGCCAAATTTTATGTTTCAGTGGAGGAAAGGTCACATATCAATTCGGCAAAGTCCAGCGACTTATTCGGCTTAGAACGCTCGAATTCTAAGTCAAACTCTTGGAGAATCACTATCCATTTAAAGTATTTCCCCCCTAGAAATTGACATGTAAGAATGTGTTGCATAGGGTTGCAATCGAAAACTACAGTGGTCTTGCGTAGTAGAATATAGTGACGAAAACATTGGACAGCTTGAACAGCTACCAAGGCCAGTTTTTCAACATGCAAGTACTTGGATTCGGTAGTCGTGAGACTTCGAATCAAATAATAAATGACATGTTCATCCTATAAATCGTCTTCTTGGACTAGAACCATTGAAATGGTAGAGTTCGAAGCAGCGAGATAAAGGAAATAATATCGACCATAATCGGGTGGGAAAAGGAGTGGGGTATGGGTTAAAATCAGTTTCAAAGCATCGAAGGCATTGTTGGAAGTGGTGTCCCATAAAAACTCAGAGCCCTTCTTTAGTAGTCGAGTAAATCTGAGTGTTAACTCAATGTAGTTTGGGATGAAACGACATAGAAAGTTTTCCTTCCCTTGCAAACTTTGTATTGTGTCCTTATCATCAGCAAGTTGTGACTTGTTCTTGTCAGATTGTGGGTTGTTATTTTTATCCTCCTTATTCCTATCCTTCCCTTTTTTAGATTTATTCTTATCGGTAGGACTCGATTGAACAACGTTCACTTCTGAAGTTTTACTGGTGGGAGGAGTGGGCATCAAAGCAGTTTGAACAATAGAAGCATGGGATTTGGGAGTGGTGTGATAGGCATGTGCAGATTGAGGTTGAGCATGGAAAGTACCTATCACGCGATCAACAGCATGAGAAGTTGTTAGGGTTGTTGAGGTGGTCATGGTAGAAGGACGAGGTGCGTCACGGAGAAGATCGTAAAGAGTACCCATTTGTGAATAAACGAGATCGAGGTACTGGGCATGGCTGATCGCCTATTCTTCTATGACAACTCCACCAATGGAAATGTCTTTAGATATGTCATTCATGAAGGATTTAGTGAACCATTTTGCCAATAACTGATCGGGAAGATCGAGTTTGATTAAACATTTTCTTCGTCTCCACTCATGAATGTGATCAAAGATATGAGTGTCTTTATTTTGCTTGAAAGAACTCAAAATCTCGGTTCCCATTTCATAATGGATTGGAAACTGGTAGTGAGTGAGGAAAACCATGGCTAGGGTATTAAATTCAGCGAAGAAGCCTCGTGGTATCTATATACCACTAAAGGTGGAAAGTCATTACATGATAGTCTGGATCCTCTCCTGGTTTACCATCGAACTTAGGAATGTCAGATGGTAATTTGGCCAGTATTACAGGCCAATGAGGAGAGTGATGGATAGGGTCATTCAAAATTCTAGACAAGTCAGGTAAATCCAAAGTGGCTAAGAAGGGTAACTGTCTATTCACGTGAGGGTATTGGTGACTTTTGGGAGGAAGTCTTGTTAGTATACCAGTAGGACCGTAAGTAGTTTTCATATGATGCAAAGATCCTGGAAGATTCAGTTGTGGGTGTGGAGGCAGGTAGCTTGTGGGGTTGTACTGGTTAGGGATGTTCCCTTGGAAAGGGACACTAGATTTGATGTTCGAACCCCAAATGGGATTGGAAGTCTTAGGGTAGGGTTGCCCTGTATTAGGGGGTATAAAAGAGATCACTTGAGGTTGTTTCCCCCCAATTGATTGAGTGTTACCCTGGGTAAGAAAATTCCAATACTTGGCCAAAGCTGTTGGTATGTTTTGTCCATAGGGTGTGGTGGGTGGTTGTTGTCTTCCAACTGGAGGTTGTGTTCCAATCGAGGTTTGACCTCCAAACGAGGGTTGATATTTCCCTCCAGGGTTGAATTATCCACCAACAGGAATATGATAATTAGGTGTGAAAGACTGAGTAGTGCCACTAGGGCCGGATCCATTGGGGAAAGGTGGATAAGACCCTTCGCAGGGGGGTTGGGGAAGTGTCAGAATGAAACCGGCAATAGGATTTTGCCCAAGAGGAGAAAAAAATCCAAATGCTCTGGATGGAACCTGAGTAGGGATAGGGATAGAAGCATTCAACGCATTATACCCAGGAGAAAGTGACAGGGAAGGTCTAGGTGAAATTGGTGAGCCAATGGGAGCTTGGCTAGCCACCATATTCCGGGTGGGAATAGTCATAGCATTTGGGACCATTGTAAAGTGGGCCATCTAAAGGGGGATGATAGAGTTAGGATAAACTAACGGGATGTCTGAACCAATGGATAGATAGGAAGTTGTAATGGAGAATTATCTAGGGGCATCATGTCCTCAGCAGACGTTTCATGTGACTCAGGTACGACAAGTATATCAGCACTTGACCCAGCTCTGAAAAGATCCTGTCTAGATATGTCAGTAGTCCAAAATAGATCTTGGCCTTCAGGACTTGCGAAAGGTCCTGTTGATAGTCTAGAAGTTTGAACAACAAGATCTCTGGATTAATTTAGTCGAAGAATATGTCTCTCGGAACCATGAGGAAGTTGAAAAGTTTCTAGAGAGGAAGAAATTTGAAAATTGTCTAGAGATCAGTTCTTTCCACTCATGGAGTGGCAGTGTCTTGGACCTCACTCTGTTGAGGAGAGCCCTATGATGGATTAATAGGCAAGGGTTGAGAACTTTCTGGATCTTTTGGAGGTAGGCCTTGCATTCTATGTGAATGGCGTGGAGGGTCAATATTTCCTTAACCAAAAACTTTGCGAAAAAAATCTATGGCCAACTACGAAAACAAATAGCACTCATTAATAAAATCTAGAGTTCAAACCAGGCAAACAAACCTTCTTGTTTCAAATTCACTAGTTGGTGATGAAATCCAATGTCGCAATATCGAGAGAAGAAGGGGATGGTCTAGGGTGGAAAAGTTACAGTGACGACCTGCTTAACAAACTTACACCCTAGTGCAAGCTCCCACACATAATCGTGGGTATACCCTCCAAGGATCCTGAGTGAGTTTGGCCAATGTCGATTCCAGGTACTGTGTAGACTTGCCCCTCCACAATCACCTTGTGTAAGACCCTAAGAATATAGGCTACTAAAGTTACCACAAACAATAGTGATGCCTGGGGAAACAGCCGACAGTATGATCCACACACAAGGGCAAGGTATCAAGCCCGAAATAAACTTGAGAGGCTTCCACTCATCATTGTCGATATACCTTCAAGCGACCCCCATAATATGTGCAATCTCTACACTGATACCAACAAAACAAGATGAGTAACTCTGTCAATCTCAATGGGACCTCAGGTTTGACCCTTGTGTGAGAAGGGCTTCCCAGGAAAAAATGTTGCAAATGGATTTGAACAGTCCCTATCACAAGATACTATTGTGTGTTTTGTGCTTTGGAGAGTGTGTCTCACTGCCTATTCCAAATCTCTAGCCTAGCTAATGTTGGTGTAAAATAGCCCTAGAAAATAAAAGTTACTACTTCAATTTTAAATTTCACAATGTTTTTAAAAGGTTGTTTTTACTCAAGAGGTAGACGGGAATGAAACAATTGTTGTGTAAGACTTCAACCCAATAACGTGCAAATAGAAATGAATGATGAAAATTTTCATTCGATGAATTCTATCTGCAGTAGGGAGAAAGTATTTTTCTGGAACAACATGAACTACGATGTACAATTCCTTTCCTTTGAATGTAATACCAAATAATCATCAACAATGTAATTTCATTATTTGTTCTCTTTCAATTGTTTGAATGCCAATATTTTTTGTATAAATGATTACCTAAAAGACTGAAAGACTTTAATTTTTTCCTTTCAAAAACCAACATAGGGATTGAACTAAGAAAGGATAAGAAATCAATGAAAATAAAACACTCAACAAGCACCCAAATCGATCTTTCAATGGAGATAAAAATAAAAAATGACAAGAAAATGTTTCTTCAAATGTGAAGAAAAAATGGTCTTCTGATCATTAAGCAATCTAGAATGTGTAACCAACCTAAAAATTCAAATCCAATCAAATATTTTTAATCGAGAAAGCACTCAGTCACAAATCCAGAGATTATACCCTTCTCGATAAAAATCAAAAAACAAAAATTGGAAAAAGATCAAAAGAGAGGTGTTCGATCTCCGACATCAATCAAGAGAAAGCTTAAACAATCAGAAAAAGTCAAGAACTAGCATTAAAAATCCTTTCCCAACTGGATAAAGAAAAATTGGGCATCAACAGAGGCCAAAACCCAACCCAAAAAATTTCTCAAATGTTTCTGCACGCTGGCAGTATAACACAGTGCATAAATGAAGAGTTTCTGCAGGGCAGAAACAGACAAGGTGCGGAAATCCCACACTGAAATAAACCACCAGGGTGCGGAAATCAAAGGTTTCCATAGGCTATCTATAAAGTGTAGTGTGGAAGAGTTTGAAAAAACAAGAAATTTGGAAAAAAGGGCAAAGCATCTAAGTGGAATTCCAAACCTAGAGAGTCTAAATGGATCTCCCACAGACTCAAAGACTGATTTAAAGTAAGAAGAATAGGTCAAAATCAAATGGCCAACAAAAAACCACAATCAATTTGTTCGATCCCCAGTATGGTCGCCAATTTTGTTATTGGGTAAATTGATATATGCGGACATGAACTAATCCCCCTAGATCCACCTGGATCTAGAACAAAACGAGATAGAACAAGACACTTTCCCTAATTTGTGATCATTGAGTTTACTACCAAAGGAGGAATAGATAACATACCTTATGAATCACTTCCTTATATCTTTGTTGTCCCTTCTTCACTCCAGTGCTATTGTAGAATCAAATCTGTGATAACACAAACCAACCGACGTGAAAGAAACAATAGTAGAATTCAATGACAACCTAAACATGTGATCAAGGAATCATGTAAAAAAATACTAATAATTTTATGGGAAAGAGACGTGCCACTATATTATATTAATGAAAAGTAGAAGATACAATTGAATTTCCTTGATGTCACAAGTTCCCTTTTAGTGGTGCTTCGTTCCAACACACACATACACTTGCTCTGAAATCCACATTAAGATAATCCACAAAATCTTGATAGACAAATGGAGGCCTCAAGCATCACTAGAAACAAGATTCTTCACATGGTCTTCAATCTATTCTTTCATTAAATCTTTTCTTAATCTTGCTTAACCTTTTCCATGAGAAGCCCATGATTATATAGGAGAAGGTGAAGTGATTAAAGGGATGAGGATGATCCCACCAAATCATAGAATCTAGTAGGATCGCAACCATATGGACACCACCTCACATTCTAGAAGATTCCCCTTCTAGAAACTTCGTGAAACCTCTTTCCTCTTTTAGCTTTGGAATGTCGTCGCACCTTGCTTATATAGAAGCCTGTGGAAATCCCGCAGGCAAGCTATAGAGAATCCTATGGAAATCATAGATTTCCGCACTGTGTAATATGTGCAGCCTACGGACCCTTTCTAAAAATCAGTCTTGTAGAGGAGGAAATAAGTTTCTTTTCTCAGGCAAAAAGTCATGTTGGGAGAAAAAAGTCATGTTACTTTTGAAATCATCATTAGGGTGACCAAAATAATGTGTAACACGGTAGTAGGGAGATGCGACCTTGAAAACACTAATATTCCATCTTGGAGATGAAACCTATGGAAACCCTAAACTTTCATATGGGAGAATAGTCATTGCATACTTTGGCATCCCTGAATCAAAACTATGAGTCATTGGAAATGATTCCCTTCAAACCAAACCATGATTTGGAAAGTTCAAGTCTTTATCAAACTTTGATGACGTTGGGGAGTGGATCTAAGAGAATATATACATTAAATCCATTGTAGCATTGTGAAAATTTGAATTGACCACTATTAATGATACATGGCAACAACGCTTTCAAGAATTATTTATCACTACAATTCTTTGCTCACAAACTCCATTCTCCAAAAATCATAGAAACCCTAAGCTCAATATAATGCACACGAATTCAAATCATCACAGGTTCCCATATATGTATGTGTGTGTGTTTGTGTTCAATTGTTGAAGGATAATAATATTTTTTAAATGTAGAGTGGGTTAGTCTTATAATCTTGTATAGCTTCTTACAAATTAATGATCTATGATGAAACTTTTTTATGGGACGGTTCAAGGACGTGGTTGAATATTTTTTTCATATACATAGATTTAAGGTTATAAATAACTCAAATAAATAATATGTCACGATGAGAATGGATGTTTTCTAACATCAGGTCAATCTACTCATCACAATTGTATATTGGTTAGTCAAAACGAGAGGTGGGTTTTCCAAATCGCGAGTGACAAAGGGGCTTCTTCCTCTATCGGGCCTCTTCATCCTCTTCCTCGGCATGATGTGGACCATCCTCAAGAGGTTCCCCAGGTTCCTACTCCTGATGATGGATAGTTTAGTTATAGTCTTTATGTTTGTATGGTTATGTCAACAATCTTAGTAGTATTTTACAGTTACACTCGAGGTGCTTCAGGAAATGTAGAGAATACAAACTTTTACAGAGATATTGGGTTGAGTACTACTATTCAACCTCGCACATATATCAGAGAGCTATAGAAAAGGAAAAAACCTTGTCTGTAGGAACCCTGAAAATTCCAACCCCTAGGGATGGAAACAAAACAAAAAATGATTAGACAAGATTTATCGTCATGCAACCTTGCCTCTTGCATTCATGTAGTGAAATTACTACACATTTTTTCCTATTAATAATTTGGGCATTTCAACACTGCAGTATTATTCAAATCCGAGTATAAATCTACAGGACTAAAAAAAGATGGGGCCTTCCCACACTCTTATTTGAGACCTATCCCATTTGATTCCTCTTTTCATACTAATTATTGTGATACCTATCATTTTTACTCTTTTTTTCACCTCATGGACTCTTAGGATCCAATCCTAACCCCTCTCCATGGGTCATTAGTTAGTAGGCTATGCTCTCTATGTAATAAAGGATGACATTAGTTAATAAGGCATAATAAATAAAGTAGAATAAGTCAATGTAAGAAGACCTAATGGAATATTCCTCTTCTAGAAAAATCTCCCTCTAGAAGTTTCCTTAAAAAGTATAATTAGTATAAATAATCATAGGAGGCGTGGGATATTTTTGTCTTGGAGATTATTGTAATAGAGCTCTGCTCTGCTGGAGGTTTCCCCCTTGAAGAGGGAAGATAACATTGATATCATTAATAAAGGTTCTCTTTCTGGTGTTACTCTGGTATTTTGTTGATATTTTTCATGATATATCATTATTGTTTTTCCAATTGATTGCTAAATATTTATGTTCTACATATTATATTATATCTGGAATATTGCAAGTGGTATCAGAGCTCTTTCTAGGGAAAGGATTGTGGAGTAATTTTTTTTTCTAGGGTAGAGACATATTCCAGATTCTTTAATCTACAAAGGTCTTTCATTCCACGCATAAACTTGTGGTTGGGGAATCATACACACAGGAACAACAAGCGGTACTTAAGAACACACCTGTTGGCCACCCATTTAACCCCTGTTGGTACCCCTTTGAGTGGTAGTGCATCAGACAACACCTGTATATGGATCCGCCTAGGCATCTTGAAGCCCTTCTTAGATAAGTTGATTGGCCTCCTTATTGCGATAGTGTCACTGAGAATATCACTCGGGAAGATACTCTCCAGTACCTGGGTAGTCGGGTAGTACAATTAAGGGTACAGTCTAGCCTCCTTAGTTGGTGCCTTGAGATATTGGGTCGAGTAATACTATTGGAACCTGCACATATATTAGAGAGTTATAGCATAGGGAAAACCCTTTTCTGTAGAACCCTTGAATACCCTAACCCTTGGGACAAAAAAATAAATAGAACAAACAAGATCTATTTCCATGCAACTGTGTCTCCTGCATTTTCGTTGTGAAATTCCGACACATTTCTTCTTGTTAAGAATTTGGCCATTTTGTCACTGCAGTATTATTCATCTCAGAGTATAACTTCGCAAGAGTTAAAAAAAAAAATTGGGGCTTGTCTGCAACCTTATTTGTAACCTATCCCATTGTGTTGGTCTCCTCATTCTGATCATAGTGGTACCCTTCGATTTTATGTCTTTTTTTCTAGCAGAGCCAACCCTTTCAAGGATGCCTTTATTTGAGACCTATCCCATTACACTCCTCTCCTTGTCCTAATCACCCAGGTACCTATCATATTTAGACCCATATTTTCACCCTGACACCTCCGCTGATCACTCCACCTCCACCATGCCTACCACCCGCTCTTATTCCTAAGAAACCTTGGAGGATCGAGTGTCCAAACTGGAAAAACACCTTGTCTTCATACCCCACAAAGTCACGGATTCCCTCCAAAGTGAATTCAAAACCTCCCTTGACAAGCAATAGAACTATTTGGTGAAATTCCTTAGGGGTAAGAATGTTGATCCCAATCCTGAGGAACCTTAGTCTTCCCATTATGAGCATATTCAGTCATCTCTCTCCCCTTCAGGTTCGCCACCTTCTTGGAATAAGGTTCCCAAAGTGGAAATGCATAAATTTGATGGTTCCAACCCAGCTGGATGGGTTTATCAAATGGAACAATACTTCTCCCTTCATGATATTCATGATGACGAGACCAAACTCCATGTAGGGGTTTTTTACTTGCATCAAGAACACTAGTAGTGGTGGTAGTGGCATAAAAAATTTTATTCAGGACTACTCACTTGGAACATGTTCACTAAATTTGTTTATTCTTGTTTTGATAGGGAATAAAAAAATTTGGGCCAACTCACTAAGCTGCGCAAAACTAGATCCATCATAGACTTCGTCGTGACATTTGAACAGTTGGATATATGTGCCGAGGGCTTATCTAATGAATTTTACCTAGAATTTTTTATCAGTGGCTTAAAGGAACCCATCAAGGCTCATGTGAGCATGCATCATCCTACTACTTGGTTCCAAGCATGTCAATTATCAAGGGAAGAAGAGACCATCCTTCAGGCACCATCTCTAAAGGCTCCATTTATTTCTCATCCTCGCACCGGGGCTACCCCTGCACCATCCCAAACCTTGAAGGTCCAAAATGTATCTCCAGCTGAAATGGTGGAATGTCGCAAGCAAGGAATTTAATACTATTGTGATGAAAAGTATGCACCATGGCATAAATGTCGATAAAAAAAGTCATTCCATATTGATGCATCAACTTCCTCTCCCTATGATGACATCCCATCAGATGAGGCTCCAAACCCAGAGGAGGCTCAACCAAGTGATCATGCCACAGATCTAGTTGTCACATCGGTGGAATCAGGGGAACCGGTCATATCACTTCATGCACTCTCAGGTATTTCGGCCCCACAGACATTGAAGCTCAAGGGATACATAAAACATCGACCATTTGTGGTGTTTATTGATAGTGGTTTCAACCATAGTTTTATTCATCCTTGGCTTGATGATGAGATCCATTTCTTTGTCTCCCTTGTCTATAATTTTCAAATTCTCATCACTAATGGTGGTACTATGAAGTGTGGGGGACATTGTGAGAGTTTCAAACTCCAAATGGGTGATTATCATATGATAACCCACATGATCTCGATTTCCATGGGTGGTTGTGATATTGTCTTAGGAGTGGAATGGCTTCTCACTCTAGGGTCGATCACAATGGAATATCAAGAATTATATATGAGATTCACCCAAGATGCTCACTCCTATACTCTCTAGGGTCTCCAAGTGGGTTCTCTTGAATTCATTAGCTCTCATAGGATTAAAAAATTGTTGAAGAAAGGCCACCATGGTGTTATTTCTCAATTTAATTCCATCCAAGTCACTGAACTGAACTCTCAGGTAGTTGCACCTAGCCTACAACTCATCTTGGACAAGTACCACAAGGTCTTTGAGATTCCCATTGCCTTACCTCCATCTAGGGGTGAGAATGATCATAGAATTCCTCTCCTTCTAGTAAGTAAACCCCCTAATGTAGATCCCTATAGATATCCATTTGCTCAGAAAAATGAAACAAAAAATATGGTACAGTAATTACCAACGGTGGGGGTAATTCTCCCTAGTACTAGACCATATTCTTCCCTAGTGGTAATGGTATTAAAGAAATAAGGAACTTGGTGCATGTGCCCTCATTTTTGTTCTTTGAATAAACTGACCATCAAAGATAAGTTTCCCATTCCTATCATTGATGATCTGTTGGATGAACTTCAAGGTGCCTTTGTATTGACCAAATTAGACCTTCGCTCCGGCTATCACCGTATTTGGATGAAGGAGGTAGATATTATGAATACTACTTTTAGAACTCATAAAGGACATTATGAATTCTTGGTCATGCCTTTTATCCTTTGTAATGCCCCATCCACCTTCCAAAGTCTCATGAATAAATTATTGAAACCTTACCTTCAAACATTTTTTCTGGTTTTCTTTGATGGCATCCTCATATACAACCACACTTGGGATAGCCACCTTCTTCATGTGGACAAATTCCTTCACCTACTACAGGAAAAACATTTTTTTGTCAAAAAGACCAAATTTTCATTTGGAGCCAGCAATGTGGAATAATTGGGACACATTGTCAGTAGATAAGGGGTAAAAGTGGACCCCCAAAAGATACAAGCTATGAAAGAGTGGTTGCGACCCATGACCTTAAAGTGCCTAAGGGTTTTTCTTGGTATCACAAGATATTACAAGAAATTATTCCACCATTATGGAAAAATTTCTAAGCCCTTGACTGACCTCCTTAAGAAGAATGCATTTCATTGCACACTTGCTGCTAAGAAAGCCTTCACGGAGTTAAAGAGGGCCATGTTCACTAGTTTGTTCCTCACGGCTCCTGACTTAAATAAAACCTTTGTGGTGGAATTAGATGCTTCTGGAACTTGTATAGGCATCGTGCTCACACAATATGTTTGACCTTTGGCCGTTACTAGCCAAGCGTTGAGTGGATGCAATCTGGGTAGATCTACGCATGAAAAGGAAATTATGGTCATTCTCCATGCGGTGCACACATGGAGACCATATCTCTTGGGACATTATTTTCAAATCAAAACATATCAACACAGTCTGAAATATTTTTTGGAGCAATGACTGTCCTCTCCTAAACAAAATAAATGGTTGACAAAAATGTTGGGTTAATTATGAAATCATGTATGAAAAGGGAAAAGATAATATAGTAGCAGATGCATTGTCAAGACAACATGAGGAGGATGTATCCCTATTTTCCTTATCCCTCTCAGTCCCTGATTGGAATGAATAAATATTCCAAGAGTGGCTAACACACTCGACTACCTCCAAGTTAATCCAGCACCTTCAAGAGGACCCTAATCCTCCCACCAACTACACTTGGAAGAACAATATTATCATATATAAGGATCATTTGGTTCTCTTACCTTCTTCAACACTCAAGCCATGGCTCTTAAATGAGTTGCACTCATCCGCTATTATGGTTCACTCAGGCTTCCAAAAAACATATTCTTGTTCTCGTCGTTCTTTTTTTTGGGTAGGCATGAAGAAGGATATACTTCACTTTCTCCTAGAATGTGAGGTGTACCAACATAATAAAGGTGAAATTTTCAAGTCTTCAGGTGCCCTACAACCCCTACCCATTCCATCTTCTATCTGGATAGAAATATTGATGGATTTTATATTGGTCCTTCCTAAATATGGAAACAAGTCATTCATCATGGTGGTGGTTGATCACCTCTCCAAGTATGCTCATTTTTGTTCCTTACCCCACCCTTTCAAACTAGCCGTAGTAACATCACCAACTTGACATGTACCTCATAGATGTACCAAGAATATGCCTCACACCTTGCACCAAAGAAGTGCCTCAAACATATACCAATGCCTCAACAAGATATCAACAAGTAATCAAGCATGTGTCAACATCCATAAACCATGTACCAAAAGATACCATCAAACCATATGCCAAGTATCCAAGATGTGCCTCTAACAATGTATTATACCATTACCATGGTGTATCATGCACAATCACTACCATGACATGTCTCAAACATGTACCATAACAACATAAACATAAGCCTCAAACTAACACATAAGAATACCTTTGGTCCTGTAGCTGACCTGATACAAAAGATTATAGACTTGTAGTTCATTCTCAACTTCGGCAACAATAGAATAACATCTTCATCAAACTTCACCTTAGTCTCACAAGACTAGTTTTGGATTAGTCACAAACCCTATTTTTCATCAAGCATAATTATGCACCTGTAATGAATAAAGGTCTTAAATTTTAACCACAGATACTATGAGATCTTTATTCCATATTCTTTAAATTTCAGGGTATAAAATTTTTCAGAACAAAAGTTATAGTGAAAATGACAAACCTTCTTGAATTTTAGCCTATTATGGATAGTGAACTTGTATAGCATGCCCCACGCTCAATATTTTATTTCTGATTCTAAATTTCGCACAAAAGATACTAAAGACTGTTGTCTTTCCATTGCAATTGGCCTCACAAAATTTAAATCCTTTATGAAGAATTTATCACTGTTTTCCTCGGATCACTTGTTTGAGACTAGTTTCAGGACTAGCCAAAAATCTTGTCTTCCACAGAGTATCTCCAAAAATACAAAGACCCAGAAGCTGAAAGTTTTATCACATGTACCTTGTTATGTCTTCTCAAAAACGTCCAATTTTCGTTATTTGATTCATTCTAGAAAAAACATTCTAGCAAAAATGGTAAGATGATCTTTAAATAATATATCTTAGAACACATCATCACAAGACTTCATCCTCCTTTGGAATTTCACCCTTATTTAGTTCATCTTCCCTTTGAAATTCACCTCAGATCTCCTTGGTTACCTCAGATAAGAATCACTTGTTCACATAGAAGATATTCAATAGAATGTGTGTGTGAATGTACTTATGAGTGACTTCTTGAGGTGCATATATACTTTTTCTAAGTAATCTATTTCCTTAACTTTATGGCTTCTTGAACTTTTTTGTTACAACCACTTCACCCTTTCATTAATGATGTACAACCAATTAGGGGATTTTTAACCCACCTTTGGTGCTTCCAACTTCATGACCTCATAACTCCTCAACCACGAGGAACTACGTGACGTTCCACCTACCATTGGAAACTACATGATGAGGACTATCCATATATGAGTGTGTTACCTGCATTTACAATGTCTTTCATGTCCTTATTCCTCAAACAACAACGGGCTTCATGACCACACCTACGAGTTTCTTGTAGACTTCTTCAAATTGTCTTTACGTGAGGGGAATGCTTAGAGATATGTCATAAGGGGACTACTTTTGAGACTTATTCAAATACACCTATCACATCTATTGACATCAATGACAACCACTTCTTTTTGACATCAATGACAACCAACTGGACAATCTCCCCCTTTGGCATTGATGACAACACTCATACTCCACATGTGACCAATGTTTATCTCCTCATGTTTCTCTCCCCCTTTGACATCAATGGCAAAGGGTATCTCCCTTTGGGGATACTCCCCCTGTTTTCATGCTTCTAATATTTCTCTTTCTTCTCCTTTGATGTCATGGATAAAAGGGTAACTCCCCATGTCGATATACCTTCTATGAACAATCTTTCTTTGACTTCATGTGCCCCCCCTATCTTCATGATTTTGATCTCTTTCTTTGTCAATTTCTCTTCCTTGACTTTTTTGCAAGATGTCGCATAGATCAATGTGGGATTTCTTGTATATGATTTCTCTCCTTTCTTCTGGTGTTCTTTGTCCATTGGTGCTTCCTCTTGTAATTCACTAACATATATAAAACGCATTCAAAGTTACTTGACTTCAAGTCTTCATGAATGTTCAAGTTCACATCAATGACTATACCTTATTTTAACGATATAACTTTTGTTGTTTCTTTTACTGCTTTCCTTCTTGATTCCACTTGTCCACTAACTCCACTGATTCCAATTGTTACTATGCTCTCATCCACTGTCATGTATCTTTTTAGACCTATCAAATCTCTCATGAATCCATCTTTGTCAATATGTCATAAACTGCCCATGACTTTGCTACTCAACTGCATACAATGCTGACCCATCTGTTGATTACAACATATTCCATCTTCTCAAGACATCTTCTCAATTTTGCAAATCAAATTCTACATGTCTACAACAATCTGCACTAAATATGTCCCTATCTAAATGCATGCATGAAATCCTTTGTACAATGAATCTCTGCCACTCTGAAAAGGTCTGTCCAAAAACTGCAAATACCTCATATTGCTCAAAATATAGTTCTTTGATCTATAGAGCTGCTGCTTAGACTCCCCCCCTTCAATATTCATATTTACTTGGAATCTCCAAGTCAGATGACTTATAAAAATACCCGCTCTGATGTGAAGTAATCTTCCTCTTCGTCTACTGATTCATCATCATCCTCTTTCTGAAATATGATATATTCCTCTTTTCCTGTGGATTCATAATGATTTCGTACCACTGCAAATCCTATGAGTACAATCTCTGGGACTTGGTCTTCATTCACCTATTCTTCTTGTTTTTCATTTCTTCTCCAAACCTCCATGTATCTGACATCTTCCTTTTTGCCTGCAGATTTGTCCTGATCTCGTATTATTGCAAATCTTGAGAGTATGACTTCTGGGTGTCTTTCATTCATCTGTTCTTCCTTTATTTGTTCTTGTTTTATTTTCCAAACCTTCTTGTATATGATATTGATGTTCTCTTTCATATAAGTATCCATCATGCTTTTACAATCATGAGCTATATATCCATAGTTATGGAATTTGTAACACGCAATATTATACAGAGTCACGTATGCATTTTTTTCTTGATCATTTCTTCCATAATCTTTGCAATATGCAACTTTATGTCCAAAGTTAGTACAAATAAAAGAATGACCATAAAATAAACTTTCATACCTAGGAATGAATGATCTTCTTTGTGATGTAGTCCTTCTAAAATCATGCCTTGGTTGATCACGATCTTCTCTTTTGTTGTTTCCTTCACAATGATTGAAACTTCTTTGATACTTGAAAGTGGAGGGTCTTCATTGATATCTATCTCTTCTGTAATCCTCTTCTTGAATCTTCTTCATTTCTGGAATGTTCTCCTTTGAGGGATTACATTCTTCCTTCTTGATAGAGTCTTTGATGACTTCTGCATAACTCTTAGTCTTCTCTTCATTCTTTCTTTCTAGCAACCCATAACATTTCTCTTCATCTTTATTTACTCATGATGTGGAGATTTCTCTCTCTTCATTGTTCTTGTTGAGCTTGACAACTTTAACTTTTAATGTAATAACTTCTTCTTCAAGCTTTTCACATTCTTTCTCTTTCTTCATTATCTAGATCTTCATGATTTCTTCTTTTCTCTTTGCTTCTTCAAGTTGGGTCTTCAAGGAGACAATTTCTTTTTCAAGTCTTCTTTCTTGTTGACTGAATTCTGCTTCAAGTTTATTTAAGTCCTTGAGATGGCTAGTCAAAATATTTTCTCTCTTCTCTGCTTCCTTTCTTTGTGCTACTATTTCTGCTTCCAAAAATTACTTTTCTTCCAACTGACTTTTGCATTCTTCATTAATCCTTCTAGCTTCTTCTACTTGGACTTTTAGGTTTGTAATCATCCACTAGACTTCTTCAGAGTTGGGATTTTGAGACTCCCTTTTTATCTTGATTAATTCTTCCTCGAGTGACTTGTTTTTTCTTCTTTCTTTGACTGGCTTGTCTAAGGCATTGATTAAGTGTCTCTCATAATCTTCTTCAGAATCTATCTGATTTGATGAGCTTCTTTCTTCCTATACTAAATCAACATCTTCTTCATCCTCTTTATCATGATCAACATGCTCTAGAGGAGATTCATTTGAATAGAAATTATGTAGCTTATCCCAAAGTTCTTTGGCTAATGAACATGGTCCCACTTTAACTTTTACCGGATCCAGTAATCCTTACAAGATGAAATCCATTATTATTTTGTTATTTCTCTTTAATTCTTTCCTGGCTACAATATTCAGTTTCTTTGAACCGATGTATCCTATAACATCTGAGTACCAAACATCATAACCCATGTGCCTGTAAAAATGTTTTCATTTTTTTGCTCCACAACTCATACTTAAAACCAATCTGACCATCAAACTATGGTATTTCATTCCTATACAAATTGTTTCTCTCCATGATCTACCTTCCAGTGGTTGGACTATTTTTTGAAGGACCTTCTCTGATACCAATTGTTGGAATACTAAGAGGGGGGGGGGGTGGTGGGGGGTGAATCGGTATGAACACTTTTTACCACTTTCAATTATAATATTCAACCTTCAACTTTATCAACACTATATCATTTATTATTGCATCCAATATATCATGAGCATATAACCATAAGTAATACAAATAAACAATATCACAACAGATGCACAATACACCATAATTTATGTGGAAACCAAAATGAGAGAAAATCACATAATGTTTTCTTATATATCAAAGATTACATTCACGGGAAGCATCATCTTCTAAATTATCTAGCACCACTTGGAAGGAGGAACCAACCCCCTGATTTACAGGACCAACCTCAAGGAAACACCAACTTCATGAGTTCTCTGGTACTAAGTGGAAGGAGGCTATGACCCCTTGATTTACATGAACCAACCTGAAGAAAGCACCAACTCCCTGATTTCTTTGACACCAACTGAAAGGAGGTTACGACCCCCTTATTTACAGGCACCAACTTGAAGGAAGATTCAACTCCCTGAGTTCTCCAACACCAACTAGAAGGAGGTTACAACCCCCTTTTCTTGCCTCGTCCTGCCACCCTGAAATATAAATGTAGACTCATTATCACTACCACTAATACTATCACTTCCAATGCCACCAATGCATCAACCACCCTATCACTATCCACATCAACCAACTTGTCACTGTCACTGTCACATCAACCTGTGACTACCACGATCACATCAACCTGTCATTGATGATCAATCGATCATCCAACCTGTCACTAATATATCATCATCAACCAAATATAACCAGATCCACTCACATGGATACCAAAACCATCACCAAACCATGTACATCAACCATCAACCAAAACCCGTACCATACCATGTACATCAAACCTGTACCATATCATGCATCAACCATGTACAATCCTATATCATATCATGCATCAAGCATGTACCAAACCCTGTACCATACCACATACATCAACCTATACCATACCATGCACATCAACCATGTACATCAAACTTTACCATACCATGCATCAACCATGTACCATACCAAGTACATCAACCATGTACCATATCACGTACATTAACCATGTATCAAACCTCAACATGTACCAACATCACCAAGACATGCACCTTATACATGTACCAAGAATATGCCTCACACCATGCACCAAAGTTGTGCATCATACATATACCAATGCTTCAACAAGATATCAACAAGTAATCAAGATGTACCTCAGACCATGTGCCTCAAGCATTTTCCAACATCCATAAACCATGTACCAAGAGATACCATCAAACCATATCCCAAGTATTTAAGATGTTCCTATAACAATGTATCATACCATCACCAAGGTGTATCATGCATAATCACTACCATGACATGCCTCAAGAATGTACCATAACAACATAAGCATAAGCCTCAAAATAACACATAAGCATACCTCTGGTCTTATATCTAACCTTATATCCAAGATTACATACATGTAGCTCTTCCTCAACTTCAACAATAAGAGAATAACATATTCATCAAACTTTACTTTGGTCTCACGAGACTAGTTTTGGATTAGTCACAAACCCTAACTTTCAAAAAGCATAATTTTGTACTTGTAATGAATAAAGGTATGAAATTTTAATCAGGAATACTCTGAGATCTTTCTTCCATTTCAAAATTTCAGGGTTAGAAACTTCTCAAAACAGAAGTTATAGAGAAAATGACAAATCTTCCTCAATTTTATCCTATTCTGGATATCGAAATTGTACATCATTCCCCACACTCAATATTTGATATCTGATTCTAACGTTGACACACAATATACTACAGACTATCATATTTCCACTGCAATTGGTCTCACATAATTTGGATTCTCTATGAAGAAGTTATGTTTGTTTTACCTGGAACACCGTTTTGAGACTAGTTCCAGGACTAGTCAGAACCTCGTCTTCCACATAATATATATCCAAAAATACAATGACCCAGAAGCTGAACGTTTTACCACATGTAGCTTGATATGTGTTTGCAACAACCTCCAATTTTCGTTATCTAATTCATTCTATAAAAAAAGTTATAGCGAAAATGGTAAGATGACCTTTAAATAATATACCTTAGAACATATCATCACAAGACTTCATCCTCCCTTAGAATTTCACCCTTCTTCACTTCATCTTCCCTCTAAAATTTCCCTAAGATATCCTTGGTTACCTCAAATAAGAATCAATCACTCATATAGAACACATTCAATAGAATGTGTGTGTGAATGTACTTATGAGTGACTTCTTGAGGTGTATATATATTTTTTCTAACCTCTTTTCTTAACTTTAGGGATTCTTGAACTTTCTTGTTACAACCACTTTACCCTTTCATTAATGACTTGCAACCAATTAGGGGATTATTAAGCCATATTTGGGGCTTCCAACTTCATGACCTCATAACTCCTCAACTATGAGGAACTATTTGATGTTCTACTTACCGTTGGAAACAACATGACGATGACTATCCATATATGAGTGTGTTACCTACATTTACACTGTCCTTCATGTCTTTATTCCTCAAACAACTTTGATCTTCATGACCAATCCTATGGGTTTCTTGTAGAATTATTCAAAGTGTCTTCCCATAAGAGACATTCTTAGAGCTATTCCATAAGGGAACCACTTTGGAGACTTCTCCAAATACACCCATCACATCTGTTGACATCAATGATAACCACTGCTTGTTGACACCAATGACAACCAACTGTCTAAGAACATCATTGACAATCATCTGTCAAATAATCTCCCCCCTTAGCATTGATGACAACACTCACACTCCACCTGTGACCAATGTTTCTCTCCTCCTTCGAGATCAACGCTAAAGGGTATCTCCCTTTGGGGCTCCTCCCCCTATCTTCATGCTTTTAACATTTCTCTTATGATATTTCTCTTTCTCCTTCTTTAACATCATGGATAAAAGGGTAACTCCCCCTGTTGATATACCTTCTCTGAAAAATATTTCTATGACTTCATGCACTTCCCCTCTCTTCATGCTTTTGATCTCTTTCTCTGACAATTTCTTTTCCTCAATTTTCCTGCAAGATGTCGCGTATATCAATGTGAGATTTCCTATATATGATTTCTCTCATTTATTCTAATGTTCTTTGTCCATTGGTGCTTCCTCTTGTAATTCATTGACATATATAAAAGTCATTCAAATTTACTTGACTTCAATTCATCATGACTTGTCAAGTTCACATCAACAACTATACCTTCTTCTAACGATATAGCTTATGTTGTGCCTTTTACTGCTTTCCTTCCTGATTCCACTTGTCAACTGACTCCACTGATTCCAATTGTTACTATACTTTCATCCATTGTCATGTATTTGTTTAGAATTGTCAAATCTCTCATGAATCCATCAATGTCCATATGTCATAAATTTCCCATGACTCTTCTACTCAACTGCATACAATGATGTCCCATCTGTTGATTACAACATATTCCAACTTCTCAAGTTGTCTTCTCAATTTTACAAATTAGAATCTACATGTCTACAACAATCTGTATTGAATATTTCCCTGTCTAAAAGCATGCATGGAATCCTCTATACAATGAATCTCTTCCACTCTAAAACAACCTGTCCAAAAACTGCAAATACTTCAGATGAATTGAAAGATAGTTCTATGATATTTAGAGTTGCTTCTTAGACTCCCCCTCTTCAATATTCATATTTACTGGAAGTCTCCAAGCCGGATAGCTCAAAAAAATATCCTCTCTGATGCGAAGTAATCTTCCTCTTCATCTACGTATTTATCATCATCCTCTTTCGGAATTATGACCTCTTTCTCTTTTCCCATGGATTCATCATGTTCTTGCACTATTGCAAATATTGTCAATACGATCTCTGGGACCTAGTATTCATTCACCCGTTCTTGTTTTTCAATTCTTTTCCAAACTTTCCTGTATTTGACATCTTCCTTTTTTCCTGTAGATTTATCCTGATCTCTTACTATTGTCAATCCTGAGAGTATGACTTCTGGGTGTCCTTCATTCATATGTTCTTCCTTTACCTGTTCTTGTTTTCTTTTCCAAGCCTTCTTATATATGATATCTGTGTTCTTTCATAGAAGTTTCCATTATGCTTCTACAATCATGAGCTATATGTCCATAGTTATGGCATTCGTAACATTCAATATTTACAAATTCACACATGCATTTCTTGCTTGAACATTTCTTCCATAAGATCTGCAATTTGTAGTTTTATGTCCAAAGTTAGTACAAATAAAACAATGACCATAAATTAAAATTTCATACATGGGAGTGAATTATATTCTTTGTGATGTAGTCCTTCTGAACTCATGCTTTGGATGATCACGATCTTGTCTTTTGTTGTTTCCTTCACAATGATTGAAAATTATTTGATATCTGAATGTGGAGGGTCTTCTTTGATATTTGTCTCTTATGTAATCCTCTTCTTGAGTCTTCTTCATTTATGAAATGTTCTCCTTTGAGAGCTTGCATTTTTCCTTTTTGATAGAGTCTTTGATGACTTCTGTATAACTCTTAGTCTTCTTTTCATTCATTCTTTCTAGCAACCTGTAAAATTTCTCTTTAGCTTTCTTTACTGATCATGTGGATTTTCTATCTCTTCATTGTTCTTGTCAAGATTGACAACTTTAACTCTTAATGTAAAAACCTCTTCTTCAAGCTTCTCACATTCTTCTTCTTTCTTCATCATCTAGATCTTCATGACTTATTCCTTTCTCTTTTCTTCTTCAAGTTGGGTCTTCAAGTAGACAATTTCTTCTTCAAGTCTTCTTTCCTCTTGACTGAATTCTACTTCAAGTTTATTTAAGTCCTTGAGATGGATAGTCAAAATCTTTCTCTTCTCTGCTTCCTTTCTTTGTGCTACTATTTCTGCTTCCAAAAATTGCCTTTCTTCCAACTGAATTTTGCATGCTTCATCAATTCTTCTGGATTCTTCTACTTGGACTTTTAGGTTTGTAATCATCTGTTGGACTTCTTCAGAGCTAGGATTTTGAGACTCTCTTTTTATCTTAATCAATTCTTCCTCGAGTGACTTGTTTTTCTCTCTTTCTTTGACCATCTTGTCTAAGGCAATGATTAGGTGTCTCCCATAATCTTGTTCTTCTGAATTTGTCTGACAAGATGAACTTCTTTCTTCCCATACTAACTCAACATCTTCTTCATATTCTTTATCATGATCAAGATGCTCTAGAGGAGATTCCTTTGAGTAGAAATTTTGTATCTTATCCCAAAGTTCTTTGGCTGATGAACATTGTCCCAGATTGACTTTTACCAGATCCGATAATCCTTCCAAGATGAAATCTATTGTCATTTTTTTTTTCTCTTTAATTCTTTCTTGAATGTAGTCTTCAGTTTCTTTGAACTGATGTATCCTGTAACAACTGAGTACCAAATATTATACCCCCGTTCCTGTAAAAATGTTTTCATTCTTTTTCTCCACAACTCATATTTAAGACCAATCTGGCCATCAAATTGTGGTATTCCATTCCTATACAAAGTGTTTCTCTTCTTGATCTACCTTTCAATGGTTAGACTGTTTCTTGAAGGACCTGCTCTGATACCAATTGTTGGAATATTAA
>JASDQU010500884.1:6266-27020 GCA_032191745.1 Picea mariana | reverse complement strand
TCAACTTTCAACTTTATCAACAATACGCCATTTATTATTGCATCCAATATATCATGAGCATATAACCATAAGCAATACAAATCAACAATATCACATCAGATACACAGTAAACCAAAATTTATGTGGAAACCCAAATAGGAGAAAACCACGTAAGTCTTTCTTATATATCAAAGATTACATTCATATGAAGCACCAAATGAAAGGAGGAACTAACCCCCTAATTTACATGCACCAACCTGAAGGAAGCACCAACTCCCCGAGTTCTCCGACACAACCCGAAAGGAGGCTACGACCCCCTGATTTACAGGAACCAACTTGAAGGAAGCTCCAACTCCGTGAGTTCTACGACGCAAAACAAAATGAGACTAAAAACCCCTTTCCTTGCCCCATCTTGCCACCGTTAAATATAAGTGTAGACTCACTGTCACTACCACTAATACTATCACTTCCAATGTCACCAATACATCAACCAACATATCACTGTCCACATCAACCAACCTATCACTATCACTATCACATCAACCTGTGACTACTACTATCACATCAACCAATCATTCAACCTGTCACTATCTCTGTCATTGATATACCATCATCAACCAATGATAACCAAATTGACTCACATGAATACCAAAACCATCACCAAACCTTGTACATCAACCATCAACCAAAACCTATACCATACCATGTACACCAACCATGTACATCAAATCTGTACCATATCATGCATAAACCATGTACCAACCTGTACCATATCATGCATAAACCATGTACCGAAACCTATATCATACCATCTACATCAACCTGTATCATACCATTCACTTCAACTATGTACGTCAACCTATACCATACCATGCATCAATCATGTACCATACCAAGTACATAAACCATGTACCATATCATGTACATCAACCATGTATTAAACCTCAACATGTACCAACATCACCAATACATGCACCTCATACATGTACCAAGAATATGCCTCACACCATGCACCAAAGATGTGCCTCAAACATATATCAATTCCTCAACAAGATATCAATAAGTAATCAAGTTGTACTTCAAACCATGTTCCTCAAGCATGTGTCAACCTCAATAAACCATGTACTAAGGGATACCATCAAACCATATGTCAAGTATCCAAGATGTGTCTCTAACAATGTATCATACCATCACCAAGGTGTATCATGCATAATCATTACCATGGCATGCCTCAAGAATGTACCATAACAACATAAGCATAAGACTCAAAATAACACATAATCATATCTCTGGTCCTGTAGGTGACATGATATACAAGATTACAGACGTGTATCTCTTCCTCAACTTCAACAACAAGAGAATAACATCTTCATCAAACTTTACCTCAGTCTCACGGGACAAGTTTTAGATTAGTCACAAACCCTAACTTTCAACAAAAATAATTTTGTACCTGTAATGAATAAAGGTATGAATTTTTAACAACAAATACTCTGAGATCTTTCTTTCATCTCCTAAAATTTTCAGTGTCTGAAACTCCTCAAAACAAAAGTTATAGAGAAAATGACAAACCTTCCTGAATTTTATCCTTTTTCTAGAGAGAAAACTTGTACAACATGCCCCACATTCAATATTTTATCTCTGATTCTAAAACTCTCACACAAGATACTAAAGACTGTTATTTTTCCACTTCAATTGGTCTCACAGAATTTGGATCCTCTATGAAGAAGTTATTACTGTTTTACTCGGAACACTTGTTTGAGACTAGTTTTAGGACTAGCCAAAAACCCTGTCTTCCACAAAGTTTATCTCCAAAACTACAATGAACCAGAAGATGAAATTTTTACCACAGGTACCTTGAGATGTCTTTGCAACAACCTCCAATTTTCACTATCAGATTAATTCTAGAAAAGAAGTTATAGCGAAAATCTTAAGATGACCTTTAAATAACATACCTTATAACACATCATCACAAGACTTCATCCCCCCTTGGAATTTTTCCCTTCTTCACTTCATATTACCTCTAAAATTCACCTCATATCTCCTTGATTACCTTAAATAAGAATCACTTACTCACATAGAATATATTCAATAGAATGTGTATATGAATGTCCTTATGAGTGACTTCTTGAGGTGTATGTATATGTTTTCTAAGTAACCTCTTTCTTCAACTTTAGGGATTCTTAAAATTTCTTGTTACAACCACTTTACCCTTTCATTAATGACTTGAAACCAATTAGGGGCTTCTTAACCCATCTTTGGGGCTTCCAAATTCATGACCTCATAAATCCTCAATCATGAGGAACTACGTGACGTTCCACCTACCATCAGAAATGACATGACGAGGACTATCCATATATGAGTGTGTTACCTACATTTACTGTGATGTCCCCATCCACTTAAAGAGTCACAAGGGGAGAATTCCTCTAGCCTAATTAAGTTCTCGTGGGATAAGACGAAAAAGTGAACTAGGGGACATAATTCACCTAAGAGAAATTTATAAAGTAAAAGTGGGAAAGAGGGGACAAGGGTCCTAGGCTAATTAAAAAGTCACTTTAAAATTAAAAAGTGAGAAACCCAATAAAGTGAAATTTATTTTTAATTAAATAATAAAGGAGTGGGAAAAAGGCTCAAGTGACCATAAAAGGGAAAAATTAGGAGTTTCCCCTCATTCTTACGCTTGCTTATTGGGAAAAATAGATTTGGAGAGCTCTTGGAGAGTTTTCTAGGGTTTTCAGAAACCCTTTGTAGCTATCTCTGGTTTCAGTGTTCCAACGATACATCGTAGCTAGTCTATGAAGAAATCACTTCAGATTTATTCCTTGTTTTCATTGCTAGTTGAGTTATCTACAGTGGGAACAATTTTAATTGTTTGGGATTGAGTTTCAAAGGAAGCATTGAATATTTTACTAGGAGGTGGCTTAAAGGAGGCCAGGTTTCCTTAAGAAAATCGTGGGCCCTTATCATATCCATATGCAGTGAGTTTAGGGTGCATTTTTTAAAGACAAAAGGGTGAATTCTTTGTGGGAATTGAAAGACACCATTGTTGGATGCATTCCCTTGAACCTGGCAGCGCATTCAATTTGTTGGTCACACATTTCATACTAATGATTGAGTATTTTTATTGGAGGGTCGAGTTATTTATGGCTGAGGTCATTTGACTCATGCTGGGCGAGTTTCATTAATGTGTATGCCAAATATGTTCAGGGAGGTATGAGTTTCTACAAGAGGGGGCCGTAATTTCCTTCCCCTTTGAATGTTGGGTCAAGCTGCTAATTAGTGGTCGGATACAATCCTTGCTAGCCATGTTTTCTGATATAGAGGAGTCACACCAACTGTGGCTCCTGTCATCTTGTTGCTGGGAGTCGATTTGATGATGTTAAAGGAACCATTTGAAGGGGATTTCAACTACATCTTTTCCATAATATCTATAGTTTCCATATAGTTCTATGGGTCTACTTCCCTTCCACTGTAGGATTTTAATCGCAATAGAAATATCCCAGAGTCATATGCATAAACACTGGCATGGAGTATCTCTGCAAAAACTTACTACAATGAACTGATATTAGGTTTCACCACTACGTTTATGCTTAGTGTTGCGTCCTTATTATTGTATTTTTTCTCCTAGATATTAAATAAATGTTGTAGTAGCTTAGTTGTGTGAGTTAATACGACTATAGAAGAATTTTTTACTATGTGGAGCACTTTGTATTATTTGAAATCTATTTTATGTGCACAATGTTATTTTCCTAAATACCTTGAATAAATAAAACGAGGAAAATTTGATAAAACATATCAGAAACCTGGAAAGAATATTACAATGGTATCATAGCATGTTCCTCGATATTTGTGGGGTTTGAGGGCAGCTTTGAGTAATTTTTATGATATGGGGAGATGACAAAAATGTCACATATAGGAGGCGTACGTACAGATCTCAAGAACCTCCTTAAGGGAATAGAGAAGAAGTGGTGTTGGGTGAAGAAGGAGTAGCACATTCCGGAGTAGGTAAAGGGAAGGAGCACATGGGGGCAGAAGAAGACCCATGAATTGGAAACCTCTTCCAGATGATGAACGATTTAGCCAAGGGCCAAAAGATGATGATGGATCTATTGGGGTAGTTATCACTTAACACCATAAAAGGAAAAACTAAAAAAAATCAGAATGGTGAAAGGGGCTCTAACAACGGGGAAGGGGCTCATTCTCGCACTACTATGCAGATCCACCTTGACTTATACACCAAGACACCTAGACCCACCATGCCATAGTTCTTTAGTAGAGAGGTAGTGCCGTAGGTGCCAACAAAGCATGATGAATCTTACTTGACCTATTTGGAGGAGTACAGAAGGTTGGGAAATGAATTCCAGGAAGCTATGTCCTTCACTGATGTTTGCCACCTTAAAAAGAAAAATCTACCTAGAGGGGCTAAAAGGAAACCCAACCATGAGCTTCATAAGACACTGAAGAAAGTGACCATTCCCATCTTTGACGGGTCCTTAAAATGTTTGGCAAGGACTTGGGTGCAGAAGTTGGACCCATATTTCCAGCTACAACAAATGACAAATATGGAGGCCATTAAATTGGCTACTCTACACTTAGATGGAGAGGCCCATGAGTGGTGGTACCATGGGTTAGTGATTTTGGGTTACACATGCATCCCATCATACCTCGACTTCACACAGAGGATCATCAAGAGGTTTGAAAAGAAATACCCTGAGATTCATTTTCGAGAGTTGTCTCAGCTCAAGAAAACATGTAGCCCTAAGGCATTTATATCTGAGTTCCAGAGATTAGTAGTGATGGTCACAGACATATCTGAGGCACGACTGGTGATGTTTTTTGTTGAGGGGTTATCTGAACCCTTGCATGGGTGATTCAAGGCTTATAATCCAGCCACCATACAAGATGCAGTCAGCAGAGCTAGGAACATGCATGGTGTTGTTCCTAAGAGAAAGTTCCCTCTTAAACACACCTTCCCCCAGAATAACAAGGAAGTCAATCCATTTCAAAAGGATTGGGTAGGAAAACTGAGATTGAATGAGGAGACCAGAAAGGAGCTGAGGAAGAAGAAGCTATGCTTCAATTGTCAGGATCCTTGGGTTTCAGAACACATGTGTGTGGGGAAGGACATAGTGGGAAAGGCCCATTACATCGAGGTCTATTCTGACAATGAAAATGACATAGAGGATGAGGGGCGGGAACATGAACAGGGACACCAAGCATCAGGTGAGGAGACATTACAAGATGGGGCTAAAGGCTCTGTTATGGAATCCATGTCAGGACTTCCCAGGTACCGCACATTCAGATTTAGAGGGGTCCTGTTGGGGCACAAGGTTACAATGTTGATTGATAGTGGGGCATCCCACAATTTTATAGATACAACCTTGGTGGAGAGGCGAGGGATCCCGAAAGATGAATTTGAGGGGTTCACAATGATCATACCCAGTGGCCATCAGATGAAATGTATCAGATGGATTTCCATGTTGGAAATAACCATGGGGAATTATATGTTGACAGATGATTTCTTTATGGTGGATGTGCCAAATACTAATTTGGTACTCGAGGTTCAGTGGTTATACTCATTTGGGAAATACATTATTGATCAGAGGGCCATGGAAACAGAATTCATAGGACCAAATGGGAAAAAGGTAGTTTTACGAGAAATGCACCAGTATTCGCCCAAGATTGTATCATCCCATAACATGGAGGTAGTGGTGCAGCATGGAGACATATAATGGGCAATGGAGTGCTACATCTGTGACATGGAGTTGCTAGATCATCATCAACAACATCCAAACGACATTCAAGTATTACTTCGTAAACACCAAAAGGTTTTTTGTGACATTCCTCCAAGAGTACCCCTAGATAGAGGGTTTGAAAATATCATAGAATTATAAGAATGGGTTCAAGGAGTCATAACCAACCCTTACCTCCATCCAAATATGTACAAAGACGAGATAGAGAAAACGATCAGGGAGTTGTTGAAGATGGGTCACATCTGGCCTAGTTCCCTTTGCTTCTTCAGTGGTGTTGGTCAAGAAGAAAGATGGTACCCTGAGGATGTGTATTGATTACCGAGCCATTAACAATAATACCATGAATAAAATGCATCCAATTCCGAGGATCGATGAGCTAATAGATGAGTTGAGGGGAGAAAAGTACTTTTCAAATATTGATCTCCGATAAAGATACCACCAGATTAAAGTTCGAGAGAAGGAAATCACAAAGACTACTTTCTGATGTCATTATGGACATTAAGAGTTTCTAGTTATTCCATTTGGGCCAACCATTGGTCCCGCTACATTTCAGTCTTGCATGAACTGTGTTCAATAAGCAGTTGAAATTTTTTTTACTAGTATTCTTTGATGATATCCTCATTTATAGAAAGACTTGGGAGGAACATCTCATTCAATTGGACGAGCTACTGGGAATCTTGGAGGATCAACAACTCTATGCCAAAGAGTCTAAGTGTGATTTTGGTATGATTGAGATGCTTTATTTGGGGCATATAATCAGGGAAAATGGGGTTCAAGTTCACCTGGAGAAAATCAGGGCAATTTTAGAGTGGCCAACCCCCATAAATGTGACCAAACTAAGGAATTTCCTAGACCTATGCACTTATTACAAGAAATTTGTTAAGGGGTTCTCACAACTAACAAAACCTCTTACAGATCTCACTAAGAAGGGATCTTTAAGTTGGACAAATGAGGCGTAGGTGACATTCAAAAACATGAAGCAAGTAATGAGTTCGTGTCATGTGTTATCTTTACCAGGCTTCACTCAACCATTTGTGCTTGAGTGTGATGCTTCAGGGATAGGAGCAGTGTTAATGAAAAATAGCCATCCCATTGATTTTGAGATCCACAAACTTAGGGAGTATGAGCGAAATTACTTGATATATGACAAGGAGATGTTGGGCATCATGCATGCCTTGGCCAAATTCAAACAATACCTGGCGGGGAGTAGGTTCAAAATAAAGACAATTCATAATAGTCTTAATTTCCTCATGGATTAGAAAGAATTGAGTAAGCGACAACTGAAGTGGATCAACAAGATCTAGGCCTATGATTTTTCGATTGAGTATGTGAAAGGGAAAAATAACATAGTGATGGATTCCCTCTCCAGGATGCCACCCACGTTTTCCCTCATGGATGTGACAATATATTGGAAAGCTCTCCTCTTGGTAGAGTATTCAAATAATAAATTTTCTTGCGAGATATTAGATGAGAAAATCCACGATGACCACTATAGAGTGATCGATGGCATCATCTATTACAAGGACATGATCTACTTGGTTCCAAAATCTCAACTAAAAGAGAAGGTCATGCACACAGCCCACAGTTCACCATTATGAGAACATCTAGGCTACTTAAAAACTTACAGGAAGATCAGAGAAAGGTTTGCATGGAAGGGCCTCAAGAACGATGTTCTGAGATTCGTGAAGGAATGTATTAGTTGTCAACAGAACAATGCAGAGCACACCCATCCAACCGGGTTACTTCAACCTTTACCCATTCCAGAACAAAAATGGGAGAGTCTATCGATGTAATTCATTACAGGGCTACCCTAGGCACATGATAAGGATTGTATCTATGTGGTGGTGGACAGACTCACAAAATTTTCCCATTTCTTCGCCATCCCTTCTAAATATTCAACAACACAGGTGGAAGAATTATTCTTCAGGGAGGTTTCAAACTACATGGTTTTCCCAAAACCATCGTTATCCATAGGGACAATCAGTTCATGGGAGGCTTTTGGAAATAAATTTTTAAATTGGTCGGGACTGAACTTACACCCATCATGAGCTACCATCCCCAGACTGATGGAAAAATGAAGATCGTAAATAAATGGCTTGAAGGGTATGTGAGAAATTATGTATCAGGACAACAAAAGGATTGAATTAAATGGTTTCATCTCAGAGATCACTGTTACAATACGTCCTATCATATGTCAATCAGAATGTCACCCTTCAGGGCGCTATATGGATACGATGCCCCTACATTTGTTGATTAGATCTTTGGGGAGAGTTGGGTCCCAAAAGCCAAAGACTGGATCCAAGAGAGTCAAGACATCCTTAAGACTCTCAAAGTAAATTTGTAGATGGCCCAGAATCAACAATATATATATGTGGATCAGCACAGGGTGGAGTGCAACTTCAAGGTGGGGGATTTGGTGTACCTTCGCTTACAACCTTATTGATAGTCGTCATTGAAATCGAGAGGGGCAGAGAAGTTGAAACCTCAATTATTTGGACCTTACAAGATTCAACAAAGGATTGAGGAAGTGGCCTATGATCTATAACTTTCATAGGGATGCAGGATACATAACGTTTTCCATGTTTCATGCCTCAAGAAGACATTGGGAGAGCATGTTGTCACTTCTACCAATCTTCCAGCATTATATGAAGAAGGATAGTTGGTTCTGGTTCTTGAAGAAATTTTGGAGGGAAGGGAACGAAAGCTGAGAAATAAGCCTATTAAAGAGTACCTTGTCAAATGGAAAGATTTTCCTATCGAAGATGCTACATGGGAGGGTGAACAAGTGATTCAACATCTTGGACTGAAATTGCTTGTGGAAAAGCAATCTTGGGCAGGGAGGACTGTGATTTCCCCATCCTCTTAAAGAGTCACAAGGGGAGAATTCCGCTAGCCTAATTAAGCTCCCGTGGGATAAGGCGGAAAAGTGAATTAGGGGACATAATTTTCCTAGGAGAAAATTATAAAGTAAAGTGGGAAAGAGGGGACAAGGGTCCTAGGCTAATGAAAAAGTCACTTTAAAATTACAAAGTGAGAAACCCAATAAATTGATTTTTATTTTTAATCAAATAATAAATGAGTGGGAAAAAGGATCAAGTGAACATAAAAGGGAAAAATGAGGAGTTTCCCCTGTTTCTTGTGCTTGCTTATTGAGAAAATAGATTTGGAGAGATCTTGGAGAGTTTTCTAGGGTTTTCAGAAACCCTTTGCAGCTATCTCTGGTTTCGGTGTTGCAACGATACACCCTAACTAGTCTATGAAGAGATCACTTCATATTTCTTACTTGTTTTCATTGCTAGTTGAGTTATCTACAGTGGCAACAATTTTGATTGTTTGGGACTGATTTTCAGAGGCAACATTGAATATTTTACTAGGAGGTCGAGTTGGCTTATGGGAGGCCAATTTTCCTTAATAAAATCGTGGGCTCTTATCATACCCATCTGCAGTGAGTTTGGGGCGCATTTTCTGAAGACAAAAGGGAAAATTCTTTGTGGAAATTGAAGGACACCATTGCTGGGCACATTCCCTTGAACTTGGCAGCATATTCAATTTTTTGGTCACACATTTCATACTGTTGATTGATTATTTTTATTAGAGGGTCGCGTTATTTATGGATGATGTCATTTGACTCATGATGGGCGAGTTTCATTAATGTGTATGCCAAATATGTTAAGGGAGGTCTAATTTTCTATAGGAGGGGGGCGTAATTTCCTTCCCATTTGACTGTTGGGTCGAGCTGCTAATTAGTTGTCTAATACAATCCTTGCTAGCCACATTTTCTGATATAGAGGAGTCACACCAACTATGGCTCTTGTCATCTTGTTGTTGGGAGGCAATTTGATGTTGTTAAAGGAACCATTTGAAGGGGATTTCAACTACAACTATTCTATAATCTCTATAGCTGCCATCGCGCACTATGGGTCTACTTCCCTTCCACTGTAGCTTTGTAATCACAACAGAAATATCCCAGAGTCATATGCATAAAGACTGGCATGGAGTATCTTTGCACAAACTTACTACAATGAATTTATATTAGGTTCCACCACTACATTTATGTTTATTGTTGTGTCCTTATTATTATATTTCTACTCCTAGATATTAAATAAATGTTGTAGTGGCTTAGTTGTGAGTGCTAATAAGACTATAGAAGAATTTTGTTGTTACTGTGTGGAGCACTTTGTATTATTTGAAATCTATTTTATGTGCACAATGTTATTTGCCTAAAAACCTTGAATAAAGAAAATGAGGAAAATTTGATAAAACATATGAGAACCTTGGAAAGAATATTACAATGGTATCAAAGCATGTTCCTCAACAACTGTGGGGTTTGAGGGAATATTTGAGTAAGTTTTATGAGAGGGGGAGACGACAAAAACATCACATACATGAGGCGTAGGTACAGATCTCAAGAACCTCCTCAAGGGCATAGATAAGAAGTGGTGTTGGGTGAAGAAGGAGTAGCACATTCTGGAGCAGGTAAAGGAAAGGAGCACATGGGGGAAGAAGAAGACCCATGAATTGGCAACCTCTTCCAGATGATGAAATATTTATCCAAGAGACAAAATATGATGATGGACCTATTGGGGAAGTTATCACTTAACACCATAGAAGGGAAACCTAAACAAAATTAGAAAGGTGAAAGGGGCTCTAACAACAGGGAAGGGACTCATTCTCACATTACCATGTAGATCCACCTTTACTTATACACCAAGACACCTAGAACCACTATGCCGCAGTTCTTGAGTGGCGATGTAGCGTCGGAGGGGCCAATAGAGCACGATGGCTCTTACTTGACCTATTTGGAGGAGTACAGGAGGTTGGGAAATGACTTTGAGGTAGCTATATCCTTCACTGAATTTTTCCACCTTAAACAGACAAATTGACCTAGAGGGGCTAAAAGGACACCCAACCATGAGCTTCAGGAGACACTGGGGAAAGTGACCATTCCTAACTTTGATGGGTCCTCAAAATGTTCGGCAAGGACTTGGGTGCAGAAGCTGGACACATATTTCTAGCTACAACATATGACAGAGATGGAGGACATTAAATTGGCAACTCTACACTTAGATGGAGAGGCCCATGAGTGGTGGTACCATGGGTTAGTGAAGTTGGGTCACACATGAATCACATCATACCTTGACTTGACATAAAGGATCATCGAGAGGTTTGACAGGAAAGACCCCTAGATTCATTTTCGAGAGTTGGCTCAGCTCAAGAAGATAGGTAGCCCTAAGGCATTGATGGTGACAAACATATCTAAGGAATGACTGTTGATGTTGTTTGTTGAGGGGTTATCTGAACCCTTGCGTGGCTAGGTCAAGGCTTATAATCCAGCCACCCTGCAGGATGCAGTCAACAGAGATAGGAACATGCAGGATGTTTTTCCTAAGAGTAGGTTCCCTCTTAAACCCACCTTTCCCTAGAATAACAAGGAAGTCAAACCATTTCAGAAGGATTGGGCAGGAGAACCGAGATTGGATGAGGAGACCAGAAGGGAGCTGAGGAAGAAGAAGCTATGTTTGAATTGTCAGGATCCATGGGTTCCAAGACATAGGTGCGCAAGGAAGGAAACAATGGGCAAGGCCCATTACATCGAGGTCTATTCCAACAATGAAAGTGATACATAGGATGAGGGTTAGGAACAAGAACATAAACACCATGCATCAGGTGAGGAGACATCACAGGATGGGGCTAAAGGCCCTGTTATGAAATCCATGTCAGGACTTCTTAGGTACCACACATTCAAAGTTAGAGGGGTCCTGCATGGGAACAAGGTTACAGTGTTGATTGATAATGGGGCATCCCACAATGTTATAGATGCAGCCTTGGTGGTGAGGCAAGGGATCCCGCCAGAGGAAGGGATCCTGCCAGAGGAATTTGAGGGGTTCATAATGATTATACCCGATGGCCATCAGATGGATTCCCAAGTTGAAAACAACCATGGGGAATTATACATTGACAAATGATTTATTTGTGGTGGATGTGCCAGATACTAATGTGGTACTCGGGGTTCAATGGCTATACTCCCTTGGGAAATACACTACTGATCAGAGGGCTATGGAAATGGAATTCACAGGACCGGATGGAAAAAGGTAGTTTTACAGGAAATGCACCAGTATCCACCTAAGATTGTATCATCCCACAACATGGAGGTAATGATGCGGCATGGAGACATAGAATGGGAAATGGAGTGCTACATTTCTGACAGGGAGCTGCCATATCGTCATCGATAGAATCCAGATGACATTCAGGGATTACTTCGTAAACACCAAAAGGATTTTGGTGACATTCCTCCATGAGTTCCCCTAGATAGAGGGTTTGAGGATATTATAGAATTATAAGAAGGGGTTCAAGTAGTCATACCCAACCCTTACCTCCATCCCAATATGTACAAAGATGAGATAGAGAAAACAATCAGGGAGTTGTTGAAGATGGGTCACATCCGACCTAGTTCTAGTCCCTTTGCTTCTTCGGTGGTGTTGGTCAAGAAGAAGGATGGTACCCTGGGGATGTGTATTGATTACCGAGCCCTTAACAAGAAGACCATAAAGTACATGTATCCAATTCCGAGGATCGATGAGATGATGGATGAGTTGAGGGGAGAAAAATACTTTTCAAAGATTGATCTCTGTTCAGGATATGACCAAATTAAAGTTTGGGAGCAGGACATCACAAATAATGCTTTCCAATGTCATTATGGACATTGTGAGTTTCTGGTTATGCAATTTGGGCTAACCAATTCTCCCACTACATTCCAATGTTGCATGAACCATGTGTTCAATAAGCAGTCGCGGAAATTTTTACTAGTCTTCTTCGATGATGTCCTCATTTATAGAAAGACTTGGGAGGAACATCTTAGGCATTTTGACGAGGTAATGGGAATCTTGGAGGATCAACAACTCTATGCCAAAGAATCTAAGTGTGAATTTGGTATGACTGAGATGCTTTATTTGGGGCATATAATCGGGGAAAATGGGGTTCAAGTTCACCAGGAGAAAATTAGGGCAATTTTAGAGTGGCCAACCCCCAGAAATGTGACCAAACTAAGGATTTTCCTAGGCATCTGCACTTATTACAAGAAATTTGTTAAGGGGTTATCACAATTGACGACACCTCTTACAGATCTTAGTGAGAAGGGAGCTTTCAGTTGGAGAGATGAGGCACATGCGACATTTAAAAACATGAAGTAGATAATGATTTTGTGTCCTATGCTAGCTTTACCAGACTTCACTCACCCATTTGTGCTTTATTGTGATTCTCCAGGGACAAGAGAAGTGGTAATGCAATATAACCATCCCATTTCTTTTGACAGCTGCAAAATTAGGGAGTATGAGAGAAATTACTCGATATAGGACAAGGAGATGTTGGCCATCATGCATGCCTTGGCCAAATTCAAATAATACCTAGTGGGGAACAAGTTCAAAATAAAGACAGATCATAACAGTCTGAAGTTCCTCATGGATCATAAGGAATTGAGCGAGTGACAACAAAAGTGGATAAACAAGATCCAAGCCTATGATTTTTTGATTGAGTATGTGAAAGGGAAAAATAACATAGTGGCAGATTCCCTCTCTAGGATGCCACCCATGTTTTCCCTCATGGATGTGACAACAGATTGGAAATATCTCCTCTTGGTAGAGTATTCAAAGGATAATTTCACTTGCAAGATATTATATGGGCAAATCCAGGATGACTGTTATAGTGTGATCGATGACATCATCTATTATAAGGACATGATCTACTTGGTTCCAAAATCTCAGCTAAAAGAGAAGGTCATGCACACAACCCATGGTTTGCCATTATCAAGACATCCAGGATACTTAAAAACTTACAGGAAGATTAGAGAAAGGTTTGCATGGAAGGGCCTCAAGAACGATGTTCTAAGATTCGTGAAGGAATGTATTAGCTGTCAGAAGAACAAAGCATAGCACACCCATCCGGCTGGGTTACTTCAACCTCTACCCATTCCATAACAAAAATCGGAGAGTATATCGATGGACTTCATTGCATGTCTATCCCAAGCACAGGGTAAGGATTGTATCTATGTGGTGGTGGATAGGATCACAAAGTTTTCCCATTTCTTCGCCATCCCTTCTAAATATTCAACAACACAGGTGGAAAAATGATTCTTTAGTGAGGTTTTCAAGCTGCATGGTTTTCCCAAAACCATCATGAGCGATAAGGACAGTCAGCTCATGGGATGCTTCTGGCAAGAACTTTTCAGATTGGTTGGGACTGAACTTACACCCAACATGAGCTACCATCCCCAGACTGACAGGAAAACAAAGATCGTAAATAAATGGCTTGAAGGGTATCTGAGAAATTATGTATCAAGACAACATAAGGCTTGGATTAAATGTTTGCATCTCGGGGAACACTGTTACAATACGTCCTATCATAGATCAATCAGAATGTCACCCTTTAGGGTGCTATATGGATACGATGCCCCTACATTTGTTGAACAGATATTTGGGGATAGTCGGGACCCAAAAGTCAAAGACTAGATCCAAGAGAGTCAAGAAATCCTCCAGACTCTCAAAGACAATTTGCAGATGACCCAAAATCAACAGAATATGTATGCGGAGGTGGAGCGCAAATTCGAGGTGGGGGATTTGGTGTACCTTCACTTACAACCTTATTGACAATCGTCACTGAAATTGAGAGGGGAGAATAAGTTGAAACCTCAATTTTATGGACCTTACAATATTCAACAGAGGATTGGGGAAGTGGCCTATGAGCTAGAACTTCTAGAGGGATGCAAGATACATAACATTTTCCATGTTTCATGCCTTAAGAAGGCATTGGAAAAACATGTTTCCACTTCTACCGATCTGCCACCATTAGATGAAGAGGGACAGTTGGTTCTAGTTCCTGAAGAAGTTTTGGAGGGCACGGACGAAAGCTGAGAAACAAGACTATCAAAGAGTACCTTGTCAAATGGAAATCTCTGCCTATCGAAGACGCTACATGGGAGGGAGAACACGTGCTTCAACATCCTAGATTGAAATTGCTTGTGAATAAGCAATCTTGGGTGGGAAGGACTGTGATGTCTCTTTCGGCTTAATGAGTCACAAGGGGAGAATTCTACTAGCCTAATTAAGTTCCCGTGGACTAAGGTGAAAAATTGAACTAGGGGACATAATTCGCCTAGGAAAAAATTATAAAGTAAAAGTGGGAAAGAGGGGACAAGGGTCCTAGGCTAATTAAAAAATCACTTTAAAATTACAAAGTGAGAAACCCAATAAAATGACTTTTATTTTTAATTAAATAATAAAGGAGTGGGAAAAAGGCTCAAGTTAACATAAAAGGGAAAAATGAGGAGTTTCCCCTCATTCTTATGCTTTCTTATTGAGAAAATAGATTTGGAGGGCTCTTAAATAGTTTTCTAGGGTTTTCGGAAACCCTTTGTAGCGATTTCTGGTTTCGGTGTTGCAACGACACACCCTAGCTAGTCTATGAAGAGATCACTCCAGATTTCTTCCCTGTTTTCATTGCTAGTTGATTTATCAACAATGGAAACAATTTTAATTGTTTGGGACTGAGTTTTAGAGGAAACATTGAATATTTTACTAGGAGTTCGAGTTGGCTTAAGGGAGGCCAAGTTTCCTTAAGAAAATCGTGGGCCCTTATCATATCCATCTGCAGTGAGTTTGGGGCGCATTTTCTGAAGACAGAAGGGCAAATTCTTTGTGGGAATTGAAGGAAACCAGTGCTGGGCGCATTCCCTTGAACCTGACAGTGTATTCAATTTGTTGGTCACACATTTCATACTGTTGATTGAGTATTTTTTTATTGGAGGGTCGATTTCTTTATGGTTGAGGTCATTTGACTCATGCTGGGTGAGTTTGATTAATGTGTATGCCAAATCTGTTAAGGGAGGTATCAATTTCTACAGGAGGGGGGCGTAATTTCCTTCCCCTTTGACTGCTGGGTCGAGCTACTCATTAGTGGTCTGATACAATCCTTTCTAGCCACGTTCTCTGATATAGAGGAGTCACACCAACTGTGGCTCCTGTCATCTTGCTGCCGGGAGGCGATTTGATGCTATTAAAGGAACCATTTGAAGGGGATTTCAACTACAACTATTCCATAATCTCTATAGCTTCCATCCAGTTCTATGGGTCTACTTCCCTTCCACTGCAGGCTTGTAATCATAGCAGAAATATCCCAGAATCATCTTCATAAACACTGGCACGGAGTATCTCTGCACAAACTTATTACAATGAATTGATATTAGGTTCCACCACTACCTTTATGCTTATTTCTGCGTCCTTATTATTGTATTTCTGCTCCTAGATATTAAAGAAATGTTGTAGTAGCTTAATTGTGTGTGTTAATACGACTATAGAGGAATTTTATTGTTACTATGTAGAGCACTTTGTATTATTTGAAATCTATTTTATGTGCACAATGTTATTTGCCTAAAAAACTTGAATAAAGAAAACTAAGAAAATTTGATAAAACATATTAGATACTTGGAAAGAATATTACATTTACACAGTCTTTCATGTCCTTATTCTTCAAACAACTTTGGGCTACATGAACACACCTATGGGTTTATTGTATACTTCTTCAAAGCGTCTTCCCGTGAGGGCCATGCTTAGAGCTATGCCATAAGGGGACTACTTTGGATATTTCTCCTAATACACCCATCACATTTGTTGACATCGATGACAACCACTGCTTGTTGACATCAATGGAAACCAACTGTCAAACAAAATCAATGACAACCAATTGTCCAACAATAAGAACATAAGAAAATATAGTGGGCTAGAGCATCGATAGATTTCTAAACCATGGAAATCACAATAAGAATTGAATATGTTTTCCCATGTTGATATTGAAGAATACAATAAGGAATACAACTATTGCTTTTATAAAAATCCTTGATGTTGTCCAAATTAACACAAGAATAATTACATATATACCATATAAAAACAACTAAGACACAAACAAGGATATTCGAAGAAAATTATTGCATTGAAGTGTCAAGTATCCACCACCTGTCAATGGATGAAACACTATTTTATACTTATGAGACATGTGATTGCTTGACCCAACTTAGCAACCATGATGACTTCACTGCTTATCAATGTTCCCACTATAGGAACTTTGACCACTTTTTGAGGAATCAAAACTTGGTAAGTGCCATGGTAGTGCCTCACTTTCATCAACCCATTTAACCTATCATGGTTTAAGACACATATATCAAGATTCGATTAAAACCTTTTTTTTTTTTCTTAGATGAGGAATTACTACTATAAAAAGGCATTAAAAATTGGAGAAAATTGACTAACAATTGCCACATTTTGCTATTACCATTTCCCAAATTTGTTTGGATAGTTCCTTAGTGGAATTGACATTGCAAGCAAAAGTGTTTTACCCCAAGTTGGAAATTCAACATGTAGAGCGTTCCTTCCAAGCTATGTATTCCTCGAAGAAAAAGTGTCTTATCTTACGAATCTTGAAATTTGACATGTACAACCTTCCTTTAGAGGCACTATGTCCCTATGATTCTTGATATCTTGGCATTGCTTAGCTATGTCCAACTCTTTTAGCCTTTGCATTTAAGTCTCTATTCATGTTTCCTAGCAAGGACATTCTAGTTAAGGGTTCGATTGGAGAAATTTTTTTCTAACTCATTCTCCATACACATCCAGATAAGAAGCAATCTTGATGTAGAAGTGATCTTCCATTCTCCTCTCCATCTCAGTTAACCAAGGTTCAAGGATTAGTGATCCCATCTTAAGCCTAAGGTAATTCGACACATCCCTTAATCTTTCTACCATACATCCCCATCTTCCCTTGAGGTGTCTTCTTTCTAATATCCAACAATTAACCCCTCTTTACGGAAGCATGGATGTCCCATTCACATCCATTAATGTAGCAAGACATTTTATTATCTCCTAGAAAAGATGAATTGCATCTTGTTTAATGGTCAATCACAACTAATACTTTGAGTATGAGCCACTTCTACAATCATACTAACAATAAACTCCTAGAACATAACATCTTCTGAGTGACTAATCCTTAGAACTAAATTCCTTTAACACTTATTTGCATTATTTTTTATTGGGTACTTTGTAAATAAATAATACTTTGCTCCATATTAAACATAAACAATATATAAAATCAAAAAATAAACATAAATTGTAAATAAACTTTAATTTGGATGATGCTCTAGATATCCCTAAATAGCATCTACCATTTTTTTATATATAGTTAAAACAAAAATTACAAGTTGTAATTCAATCCCTCTGTAAAATTTCATACTTGATTTTCTTCTTTATCGATGTCATAATAATATAGTAATGCAAATTAATAAATAAGTTTTTTTTTTAATATCTATTATCCTTTGTAAAATTTCATACTTGATTTTCTTCTTTGTCGATGTCATAATAATGTCATAATAATATAGTAATGAAAATTAATAGATAATTTTTTCTTATATCTACCATCTGCCATGGTGGTTTTCATTTGTAATAAAATTGTTACAATATGTATATAGTTTTCCATACGAATTATGATAAGTTTTAATACTAAAAGTTTAATAGTTATAAATAAATCTAAATTATACTATGCTTCCAATACGCTCTCTCTCACACACGTACAAATTATAGATGACATTCTAGTAAGGATTTATTTATTAGGACATTTCCTAATAAATGTTAATCTACATTAAATCTTCGCATCGGCATTTTGGCATCATAGCATCTTAGAGAGGGACTTATTACGATAATGACATATTTTTTCCATATGAATTGTGATAAGTTTTAATACTAAAAGTTTAATAATTATAAATAAATCTAAATTATACTATGCTGCCAATACGCTCTCTCTCACACACATACAAATTAGAGATGACATTCTAGTAAGGATTTATTTATTAGGACCTTTCCTAATAAATGTTAATCTACATTAAATCTTGGCATCAACATCTTGGCATCATAACATCTTAAAGAGGGACTTATTACGATAATGACATATTTTTCCATATGAATTGTGATAAGTTTTAATACTAAAAATTTAATAATTATAAATAAATCTAAATTATACTATGCTGCCAATCTGCTCTCTCACACACATACAAATTATAGATGACATTCTAGTAAGAATTTATTTATTAGGACCTTTCCTAATAAACGTTAATCTACATTAAATTTTGGCATCAACATCTTGGCATCATAGCATCTTAGAGAGGGACTTATTACAATAATAAGATTACATTTAGTCTTTTGATAAATGGTTTTGTTTGAATTTTTTTTTTTTAGTAATTATGCTATCCTAAATGTATGCGTTAATATATATAACTATTCCTTGAACCACATTGTTTGTAGTGTTTGTAGATTCCCCACCAAAATAGTTAAGGTTGGTTGAATTGGTGAAATGCCATATTCATTATTAGAGTTTGTGCATCTTTTTAAACTTAAATATGATTAGACCTTTTCATCAATGTACATGGCTTTGTTCAATGAATTTATATTGAACGAATTCATTCTCAAAAATATCTGGACTATGTTTTCTCTTGTAAGCATAGAAATAAGGGCACTTGAAAGTTGCCAAACTTGTTAAATTAGAATAAATATCTTATAGTTGAAATAAGAGAAAGAATATGATCTATGTAACTCTATATAAAACATTATTAATACATAAGAAACAACAAACATATCTATACATTCGTGGAAAAATGTAAAAGAGGACCCCAAACCATGTTTGTAGTTGCATTCATATAATGTGTTTGCTCTACGACTTGGCAAAGTTTGCGTTTTGTTGAAACTATCTTAGACAAATAATGGAGTCTTGCTAAGACATAGGTGATTATCCTATCCATGCAACATTCATATAATGTGTTTGTTCTACGACTTGGCAAAGTTGGCGTTTTGGTGAAGCTATCTTACACAAATAATGGAGCCTTGCTAAGACATAAGTGATTATCCTATCCCTGCATCATGTATTAATATTTATATTTAGTTCAATTTTCTTTTCAAGTTTTTTTTTAATGTTTCTTTTTAATTGTATCATTTTCTCTAATTCATTTCATTTTTAAGAAGTGAAGTATGGTTATTTGTAAGTCGAAAAATAATTTATGATAACTTCTTGTGATTCTTCGTTATGTTTGATTATATAATCTTAACATAGTTATCAATTTGATGAGAACTGTAACTTCAAAACGAGAATTTTAGCTCTAAAAACCTATATTTTTGAATTGAAAACCATCCCCAAATGGAAAGTGGTGTTACTTTTTTTTTGTTTTTTTTTTGTTTCCGGGGTTAAAATTATCACCTTATGCAACCATGGCCTTAACAACCTCATATGTTTTTCCAACAAAACCATTAAAATCAACCATCAAAACAAAAAATGGCACTAAGAGCAACACCCCCTTTTTTTCGAGGTCAAAATTCCAACTTATTTGAAAGGACAACATTAACAATATGTACCGTTGCAACCAAAACCTTAAAATCAGCTCTGTAATCGAAAAATCGAAAAATGACACTCTCTGTAGCAATCTCTTTTTATTTTTTTTGAGGGTCAAAATTACGACTTCATTGAAACTTGTGACCTTGACAATTAGTACCCTTACAACTAAAATCTCAAAATCAACCCCCAAATTGAAGAGAAATGTTATAAGTAGGAGGAATCCATTTTTTACAAGATTAAAATTGCAACATTTTTAAAATCATAACATAAAAACCCAATGCAAAAGGAAAACTCCTCAAAATAGAAAAAAATAACTAGAAAAAAATGAAAAAAACCCAAACAAGTAAGTTTTTTGATGAGTGAGATTGTTGTGGGTGGGATTATCAGTTTTGATCGGAAAAGCCACAATGTAGTCATTAGATTGTCGACGTTTCAGATCCAGATCAGGATCCATCTTCAGGACAAGTAAGTTTTTTATTTTGTTTTTATTTTTAAAAATGAATTTTAAATTAAAAAAACAACGTAATTTATTTTAAAAAAATTACCTCTCCTATAATTTTAATCAATTAAAAAAAATACTAAAAAAAACATATTTTAACGATAATTA
>JASDQU010500883.1:22002-39898 GCA_032191745.1 Picea mariana | reverse complement strand
GGGCTACCCTATGAAGCAATTGACTAAGAGACCTGGACATGCCTGTTGAAGGAAAATCTCCCTGCGGACAGGTAGATCGCCTCAAAGAGCTAGACTCTTAACTCTAAGACAGAAAGTGCTTAATGTGGAAACTGACTTCCTTTCAGATCTATACAAACTAATGTATGAGGAGGAAGGAGAACATAAGTACCCTTTTACCGACGTTTGTCCCTACACGCTTCGAGTTGAGCTCCAATCTTTTGCTCCTCGATGAGCCTTGTAGACAAAAGAATAGTACGACCACTTCCTACTCTATTGATATTAGCTTGAAAATAGATCTATCTCCCAAATATAAGTTCATGTAAGATCAGACACAAACTAGAAAGAAATAGGCTGAGCGTGTCATATTAATGAGAAAAATGACAACAGTAACTTACAATCGTAGATGCGAATGTGACAGCTTCTTCAAGTCCCCTTTTCCTAACCCTTGCTCAAAAGATCCACGACCTGGATGATGGCAGCTTTGCTGATTACTCTCCTTCAGTTCATTGTGTGTTTCCTATGAGATCATAGGTTTCATGCTAGCAATTCTTCCCCCCTTTTCACCATCATAGAGCCTACTTATATAGGTTAAGAGAGGCTTAACCTCTTGAGGTATCTTTAGGGTAGGTTGAGGAATTCCCTCCTTAGATCAAGGATCTTCTGATTGAACTAGGAATTTGAATGCAACTGCCTTCCAAACTTGAAATATCCTCCCCTTATTCTCCTCAACAGATCAACCACTACCCAGATTAGACAGTGCTCCCTCAAAAGGGGCATCAGGGTGCTATAACGCTCCCTGTTAGGCTCAAGGGGAGTGCCAACGCTTCAAATATGTGTAGCTCTCCTTCAAAAGGGTGATTTGGTGCTATAACTCTCCCTAGCACCTTGTAGGGGAGTGCTAGCGCTCCTAAGGCTGATGTAGGGGAGCGCTCTCCCTTAAAACCCTAGTTTAAGAGCTCCTTTCAGGTGGCAAGAGATTCTTGACTTCAGTTAACCATCCTTCTTCCTCCAAATCAGGTGTCTGAGGTATTCTGAGTGTCTTCTTAGTGTCGCCATCATGGTAGTATGCTCTATTTGACATTTGCAACACTTGTGAACAACATGCGACACTTGTGAAAGTTGTGAGAGACATGCGACACTTGAGACACTTATCAAAGCGAGCAATATTGAGGTGTAATAGATTGCCCCCCAAAGTATGAAGTTAGAAGATGTGAACTGATAACAGAAATACTTTGTAGATTTTCAAGCAAGGCTATAGAATCGGATAACCTGACGGAAGCTGCACACAAACATCCAACAAATATCATGACATGTTTCAAAACCTAAGGCAGGTGATCAAGACTTGCAAGATATGGCCACCATAAAATACACTGTGGATCCATAATTGTATTGATAAAAAGGTATAGCCACCGAGGATACAATGTGGATCTATACTCTTATGACCTGGACTGATCGTAGCCATGAAGAATACACAGTGGGTCTACGAGATGACAAGACATAGCCACGACCAATACAAAGTGGATCTATGTAACAGTGTATGCATCATTTGTCCAAGAGAAACTCCTTCGCAACCTAGGAAAAGTACATATCAAAGTGATCACTCAACCCAGGGTCTTCTTACCGATCCCAATGTGGTATGAATCTAACCATGTGAATAGATGTCCTGATGTTGAACATGGTAGAAACCACTTGATTACTGGTCAATGGTGTAAACCATCAATAAGCTCGAGGGAGATCATCATTAATGTCAATGATTCCAAAGGTACCCTAGTACATTCCAACGAATGTGAATGGATGAGCTCGAGTCGAACATCTGTGGAATCATCCAATGAGAGGCCAATGATGTAAACCTACTATCGAATGTGAGGAGGCATGCCATTGAGGCATGAAGGTCCCAAAGTACTAACTGGTTTCTAAGCCCAATTCCTCGATAATGTGTTGAGTTCGATAGGAATAGGCTCGTCAAAGGAGGGCCTTCATGTATCCCTCATCAATGACACGAAATGGATATAGAGATGTAATTGGTAGATCAAATGAACATGGACTAACACGGGTTTTGAGACAAGATATTTGGGATGGCTGACTCTCGAGGCAGATACTTCCCTTGAACAGTGAGGCACAATAGCAAAACATGGCATGGACCAAAACTTGATGATGTAGTGGATGCTATGACTTACATAGGGTGACCCAAAGGAGTGAAAGAAACTCAAAGGATTGGCTCAGTGCAGAGGTTCAACAGATTATAATGCGTGCAAATGACAAAGTGCCGTGTTCAAGGGAGACTCTAAGAATTACTTAGTAATGTTCTCAAGAGACTACTTGGCTTGCTTCTTTCAAATTTTCCCCCATCCAAATATACGAGTACCTCTTTTTGATTTAATGAGCTCGAGGAGGATAACACATGCTCAATATAACTCACCTTTGGTAAGCTCCTCTTCCTTTGTTTAACGAATCGGAAGAAGTAAGGGTTTGGTCCCATGTGGGCCTATCGATGTATGTTTTAGCGAGACCAAAGACAGAAAACTCGAAGGTTTTTCATGATTATAGAGTTTGGAAAAACACTTAAAAGAGAACTCTCTCAGTTCCTTTTTCGTACAGTAGTCTGACGAGACCGAAAAAGAGATAAACTATCACTCGAAAGATGCCCTTTCGAACCTTTTAATGAGCCTGAAAGGAAGCAAGATCACTCGACAATCTTTTCATATTTAGAGAGTCTGAAAAGAGTTTAAAGATGAATCTAGGGGGTTCCTTTTTTGTGTGTCCATGTGGGTCTGAAAAAGAGATAAAAGTCTACCCAGTGCGTTCTCATATTTTTGAGCTTGAAAACGAACTAAGACTATGCTCATGGATGTGACAAGGTAAAAAAACAGTCAAAACTGTTGGGAAACCTGCAACATCAAAACTGCAATCCAGTGGTTTAGTGAAGCCATTATATTGTCAGAGAAACCCATAAATAACTATACCTCATAAACATGAAAATTTATAAATAGTAATACAAGGAAAATCTTCATTTACCATTTCATTTTGCATAAGGATTTGTAGCAGTGGAGATTCTCATTTTGGAGGTGGATCTTGTTTCACTTGATACCGGAGCTACGGTTGACCATTTCTCTCACCGTTTGGACCAGGTAGATCTTCATCTCTCCTTATTTCAATTGTATGGTTTAATATTCATTTCCATAACAACATTTAATTTAAAAAATGAAGCCCTAGGTCTCTCCAAAAAATATCAAATCGGCCTCTATTAAAAAACGATTGGAGTAAGACATTCTTTGTGCAAAGACGTTTTAGAAAGTGATAGCCAACATGCCAATGTCTTGACACTTGGGTGGATGGGTTTTTTTTGTTAAAGAAGTCATAGAAAACTTTAAAAATGCGCCCACGCTGCCCTTATGGACATCATCTTAATTAAAAACGTTTCAATGTTGCTTGAGTATTATTGAATGGTAAAGAGAGGGCGTGATGATTATGAAAGAGGGCGTGGTCTTTTTTAACAATGTGGGCATGAGATTTCAAGTTTTTAAATTGTTTAAGAAATTGTCGAAATGCCAAAAACATTGAATAATGAAATTCTTTGTTTTTTGTTTGTAGGTGATTTCGGCGACCATGATCAAGTGGAAAGAACGAGAGAATGAGATTGATGACTCGGCTGCCTTGCGGAGTCCTCGCACGTGGGCCGTGTTAAGAGCTTGTGGCTTACTAAAATTCTTCAAATTGCAAAAAAATGAAGAAGGAGATTTTATTACTTGAGCACATGATCGGCTTATGGGATGTCGCGGAGCAAGGATTCCGGATTGGAACACAGCTTCTAACCATCGAGTTGGAAGACCTATATTTCTTGACTGGCCTCTCAAAAAGAGGGGTTCCTATATATTTTTCTGGGAAGAGGGCGCTTCCTGAGCAAGTGGGTGTGTATCTGGCACGTCATTGTGTCCCAGGAGCAAGACTGGTAGGGCTAGAATCCCTATCAAGGATATCCGAGAGTTACCCCTCCGGTCCATTTTGTTTTCCATCACGAGAGTGACAGGAAGTACTAGCGCACATCTAGTGTCAAGATCATAGGTGGCTTATGGCGTACATTGTTTGGAGCCAACACTATTTAACTGGAGTGCAGGGTTCCTTCGAAATGTGAAGGAACAGGTTTCGCGGTGTAGGATGGGATAGAAACAGTTCGGATACAGCTCTTTTCTAGTCTCATTTTTCTTAGAGTGCATCCCCCAGATGCAGCCTCAGATAGCACTAGCAGTGCGACCAGTGGACGAACCACATATGGAGAGGTGGACTAGTCTATCTCCGAGGCTAGTAGCGGAGTCAAATTTCCATTTCACCGACGACTTCTTCGCTTGGATGAGACGGTAGTATCTCTGGATAGAAGACTTCTCGTATGCTGAGGTGGATTTTTACGGGAGCATGGATTTGATTCTACCCGCGGGAGAAGATTAGGATGTGTCAGGTAAGAGACTGAGCAACACCTTGTCTAGTTTTTGTTTTTTAAGTATTTAATGTATATATTTTTTTGGGGGGTATGTAGAAGAGTTTCTAAAAGAAGTATTGTTTTCAACATGCAGACAAGGGAGCAGTGCGCTTGGCTGAGATATCGATACCAGTACGTCGTGGGGGTGCTCCGGTTGTAGCAGATCCGGGAGGTTGAAAGAAACCTCCAAGGCCTCACAATGGGCATTCCTCCTCTATGGAGGGGAGAAGTTCCTTTACATCTATAGAGGCACACTATGGGAGTGCCAGAGAATGTCAATTCTCTACTGAGATGCATAGTACATGCAGTGATATGTTACTCTCAGCATAATGTAGTGCAAGGAGATTAGAGTCTCTCTGGTGATTGTATTTTTGTATGCATTGTCAGGTGATGTTGTATGGGTGTAAAGACCCAACATTTTGCTCTTCTAAATACTTTTTTGATGTAATCAAAACATTTTAATCACGCTACGTATATATATACAGTTTCGAGTTTTTACAGTGCCAAAACATTTGTAAAAGATGATGCTTTTAATGTGATGTGTTTTAATTTACATGTGATCTACAATTTTTCTTTCCTTAAATCTTATATATGGGTGAGATACCGATCCATAATGTAATTAGCTAACGAATCCAAAACACTATTGAGTTCTCTTGGAATGTGTCTATATTCAATGTAATCAAACATTCATTCAAGACGACGAACTTGTAGATGGAGACGTAACAGGATAGGATTACGGATAGCATAGATTTGATTGAGTTGATAGACCATGAGTTGGGAGTCTAAGTAAACAATGATACGAGAGATACCTAGGGAGGAGGCTTGGGTCGAAATTCCAATGACAACATGATATTCTGCCATGTTATTGGTCGCTAGTCCTAAGAAAATACCTCCTGAACTCACCACCTCATCAAATTGGTAAATAACCCATGCTGCCGAAGCAATGTTCCGGGTATGTCGACTAGCGCCATCTGCAAACCCGAAAAAGATAGGAAAGGAAGACGTCATCTGTGCATGAAAACACAAGGCACAGTTAGGAGTGGAAATGGTAAAGACTCGAGCATGCGAAAGAAATAGACACACCAAACTAAAATACAATAATGTACAAAGTACACATGCTGGGTGATCTAGGCATAGTACTTTTTAAGGTAAAGCCCGTTCTGGGGCTCTCCTAGGGAAATTCCATCATAATATACTAATTCGTAGGCACCTTTGTGTAGAACACGTTTCATGATGTAAGGGCCATGCCACAGAGGTTCTAACTTACCTATCCCCAATTTGTCATGAGCTTGGTCATAGACGAGGACTAAGTCTCCTTCTGCAAAAGTCCGAGGATGGACAGATTTGTCGTATTGATTTTTAATCCATTTCTGATGTGCCTTGTTAACGAGAGCAGCATCAAGACGTGTTTTTTCTAGCTTGGATAGATATAAGAAACATTCTTCTTCAGCATAAGTGTGGGGTAGGAGTTCTACTTTAAGTTTTAGAGATGGAATCTCACACTCGATTGGTAAAATGGCTTCAATGCCATACACCAACTGAAAAGGAGTAAATCCAGTTGCAGTTTTCACAGAAGTACGGTAGGCCCAGAGAGCGGAGAAAAGTTGTAGATGCCACGATGTCTTGTTTGCCCCTACCATGCATTGAATCATGGCTTTTAGGACTTTTTTGATAGCCTCAACTTGTCCATTGGCCTAAGGATAGTATCGGGATGAGTTTTCATTGCGAAAACCCAATTTGACATGCACCGTGATCAGTGACAATGGCGTGTGGTACACCAAAATGAGTTATGATGTGGTTAAAAAGGAATAGAGCTGTAGTACGACCATCATTCAAGAAGGTAGGCATAGCCTTAGCCCATTTGGAAAAGTAGTCGACAACAACGATTATATAACCATGCCCCCCGGCTGAGGTAGGCTTACATTGCATGAAATCGATACCCCACTTGGCAAAGGGGTCGATGGCGATAATGGGGTGCATCGTAGTAGGGTGGGTTCATGCCTTGTTGCTAAAAACTTCGCAGGGTGGGCACTTTTTGACTGCCTCGATACAATCTTTGAAAATCGAGGGCCAAAAATAGCCGGCACGTAGGATTTTTTGGGCGGTGGCCATCCCAGAAAGGTGATCTCCATAGGTGACAAGGTGACAATCGTTCAGAATGCATTCATATTCCTCATGAATCAGACATCGTCAAAGGATAGTGTCAATACCACGACGATACAAGGTGTCGCTGACGATAAGATAACGATGAGAATGGTGGTGAATACGTCGATGCTCTTCACGGGAAGTGTTAGGCTGAAAGCGTTGGGTTTGGAGATAAAGGAGAATGTCTCCGTACCAAGGATCAGAGGTGATGATGAGGAAAAGAGTTTCATCGAGGAGAGAATCTCTAGGTTCGATGTCTTCATCAGCACGAGGGAGATCACAGATGAGCTATGCAAACACCAGGGAATTTTTGGCTTTGGACTTTGTAAATTCAAGATCGAATTCCTAAAGGATGACGATCCATTTAGAGTATTTTCCCCCAAGCACTTGACGTGTCAGGACATGGTACATGGGGTTTGAGTCCGCAATCACTGTGGTGGTGCGTAGTAATNTGCCAGAGCTAGTTTCTCTACATGTGAATATCGGAGTTCGGGTCCAGATAGACTCTTTCTCAGGTAATAGATCACATGTTCTTTACCATTGGGGTCCTCCTGAACTAACACCATCGCAATAGTGGAAGTGGAGTCAGCCAAGTAAAGGATGTAGTCCTTTGTATACTCCGGAGGGTGAAACAAAGGTGCATGGGTCAAGGCATGATTGAGAGCATCAAATGACCGTTGAGCAATGTCATCCCAGATGAAAGGGGTGTTTTTCTGCAGCAACCGCATGAATCCTTTAGTTATCTCGGCGTAGTTGCAAATGAAACGGCGAAGGAAGTTTGCTTTGCCTTGCAAACTTTGGAGTTGGGTTAAATTGGTAGGTGGAGGTAAGGCCAGAATAGCCTTAATCTTTAAGGGGTCCACCCTAATCCCATCTTTAGAGACAATAAAACCAAGGAGTCGACCGGATTCGACAGCAAAAATGCACTTATGTGGGTTCAAGAAGATACGGTAGAACCGACATCGAAGAAACATAGCCCGTAAGTGATCAACGTGATCAGATCGATTGGATGAGTGGGCAGGTAAGTCGTCGAGGTAAGGTTCTGCGATATGATTGATATCATGGAAAGCATATGACATGGCCCACTGGAAAGTAGCACCAGAATTTTTGAGACCAAAAGGTAGTTTTCGATAGGCGAAAGTTCCCCACGGGCAGATAAAGGCTGTCTTATGTTGATCAGCAAGTAATATTTTAATCTAGTTATACCCGGAGAAGCCATCCATGAAAGAGAAGATTACGCTCCCAGCACAATTATCAATGATTTGGTCGATGAAGGGCGTAGGGTAGTTGTCCTTGGGACAAGCTTTATTGAGATCCTGATAGTCAACACAAACACGGATGGTTCCTTGTTTTTTGGCAACCAGAACAAGGTTGGAGACCCATTCTGTCAAAGGGACAGGATAGATAAAGCTAGATTTTAGAGGTTTCTCAACTTCTGCCTTTATAGTCGCGATTTTCTTGGGATGAACCGGGCGGAGTTTTTGTCGAACAGGTTTTGTGCCAGAGAAAGTCTTGATTTCATGCATGACGATCGAAGGGTCGATCCCTGGCATTTCCTCATAGCTCCAAGAGAAGACATTAATGAATTCTTTAAACAAAGCAGTGTAAGAGACCACTTCTTCAGGTGTGCAATTAGCACCAAGGTTAATGTTTTCCACAATGCCTTCTTTGATCAAAATATCAATAATGATCGTAGTAGAGATGTTACGCATATTCCCCTCAGAAAGAGTATCTTGTGTGAGGATGGGAGATTGCGGAGCATTGGTAACATTAGGAGGGAAGATAGAGTGTATGTCTTGGTGAAATTCTTCCAAAGGCGGAAGAAAAGAGGATCGATGATGGTTATCATCCCAAGGTACGTCGTCAATACTAAGCATTTCCATAATAGATTCGTCAGAAGGGAAAATTTGGGAAATGTAATCGATGCAGACGATAGGGATTCCAACCATGAGGGCATCAAGTAGGCATCAGGTGCCAATAAATGTGAGTCCTCTAGAGAGGGAGAGGCAGATTGAATAGTTATGTATGTGGCCTCGACTAGGCTAAGTGGCATAGTGTCACCTAGCACATCGAATTCCATTGGACTAGGTACAATCGAAGGGTCAGATGATTCCAAGGATTGATAAGTCATAGTCAAAATCATATTGACGGTGGAAATATGATTTTTGGTGGGTGGAAGTGGTGTAGGGAAGGTACCCATAAGGCTAGAATATTTCGGCAAGCCAACACCGATGCTTTCATACGTAACTGGGTGGTCTCCCAGAAAAGGAATGTTGTTGGTGATAGGGGTGCGAGCGTCGGGTGTACAGAAATCTAGTTGATCGATAGTGACAATTTTGCCTTGATGGGGGAATTGTACACATCGAAACACTGACGAGGCAACAACAATCATAGCACAGAACCAACTTCTTCCAAGGAGTAGGTTGTAACCGAGGGGGGCATCGACCACCTCGACATCAACGGTAACAGTTTTTCCGCCCAACTGAACGGATAAGGATTGTAAAAGTCCATGTGGATGAAAACCTCGCCCATCAAAAGTGCATAGCATGGTAGGGGATTTGTTAAGGGCAGCCAATTTTAAGCCTTTCCAATAAGCTAAAGACATGACACAAGTAGAGGCTCCCTCATCCAAGATAGTTCGGTGGATTTGTTGATTGTGAACAACAACATCAGTCTGAAAAGCTAGTTGGTGGGAGAGTCATGGTTGATGATCATCCAGATTAAATGTGAGGTTATTTGACGACTCAAGATCAAAAGCGTCGATGGCAGATAAGAGTGTTCTACGTTGGCTGGGACAGTGTTGTAGAACTTCCAAAGCAGACATAGCACATGGTGCTTGAGCCAAATCTTCAACAATGTTGTAGTTTTGGGCAGCCCGTGAATTAGGATTAAAGGTAGACTTCTAGATAATGCTCTTAGGATGGCGTAAAATGGAGTCAAATGAAGGTTTCTCAATCTGAAGTGGCCCGGATGGAGGGCTAGCAAACGGAGGACTAACGGAAGATGGTAATGGGTCCGGTGAGGAACCATTAGTAGTCTTCGGCTTATCAGGTTTAACTGGTGTGTCATATGTCACAGTGTGAGTGGTCAAATTAATCCTGTTAAACATGTAAATGTGGGAACTTGTCAAGGCCTCATCATGGGATTGGTTGGAACTGCTCCTTGCAGTGGGGGTTTGAGCAACCAAAGATTGCTGTTGTGGAAAAGGATGAGTAAGAACAACGGGTTGTGAATTTCCCTTGAAAATCTTGGCCACTTCATCGTGATGTGAACAGTCTCGAGTGTAGTGATCATCACCACAAATGAGACATGGGAATTTCGGTTTTCGTTGTGGTTGTTTTCCGGCAGCAGGGGTTTGAGGTTGATTTTTTGGTTGTTCATTGTTGTTGTTTTTCTTGGGTTTATTTCTTTCTTTATTCTTTCCCCTAGGTTGTTGTGAAGGGGTTTATTGGACCGCATTCACCTTAGAGATCTGAGTTTGAGGGGGAGTAGAAGAGGGTGCAGTCAGACTGGGAGCAACCATCGGAACAGGGCGCTGGGTTGTTCCAGTCGACTGGGAAGGAGATTGGATTTTGACGGAGCTGATGACTCCATCCGCGTGCAAGGTAGACAATGGTTTGGATGGATCATTAGTGGCATGGGTAGCATTAGGTATCAACTCGTATAGAGTACTAGACTATGAATAAATCAAGTCTAAGTATTGAGCTCGAGCAATAGCTTCTTCCTCAGTGACTACACCACCCATGGAAACATCACGAGTGATCTGGGGTAACAATGATTTAGTGAACCATTTAGTGATTTGATTAGCCTTTGTCGCCGTCTCCATTCATGAATATGATCGGAGATATGTACGAAGGTTGTCTGACAAAGGGAGGTCAATAGTTCAGTACCCATCTCGTATCGAATGGGTAGTTGGAAGTGTGTGAGGAAAGACATGGCGAGAGAGTTGAAATCATGAAAAGAAGCACATGATAGTTCAATATACCATTTTGCTGTGGAACCCGTAAGCGTTCATTGAAAAATACACAAATGTATAGAATCGTCCATGAGGGAGTTGGATGAACACCACAAATGGAAAGTCATCACGTGGTTGTTTGGGTATTCTACGAACTTTCCGTCGAATTTTGGGATATTAGAAGGAAGTTTAGCTGGAATAGTTGGCCAAGCCGGAGAATGAAAAATAGGATCATTCGTTAACTGAGACAAGTCTGGAAGGTCCAGGGTTGCTAAGAAAGGTAGTTGTTGGTTAACCTGGGGGTAATACTGGTGTGGCATAGGGACACCAGTAGGGCCAAACACTGGGTTATGTGGACAATTGTAACTAGTGGATCCTCTTGTATAAGGTTGGTGTTGACCAGGGTACACGGGATTTGAGGTGTTTTGAGAAACATGTGCGAGCGGAGGATGACCAGATGGGTTTTGAGGATTATAAGTTGGATTTGGCATTTGTCCATAAGGAGTTTGTTGTGGAGCTTGAGAATTGTGTCCTGCCGAGAACTGTGGGTTTCCTGGAAAAGGGATATTCCATGGATTAGGTGTGGCAGACACATTTTGTCCATACGGTTGATGGTAGGCTCCGGATTGAGGATGCCCCCCAGCATGAGGGTTCCCTCCAAATGGAATTTGTCCTCCGGTGGGAGGATGCTCCCTAGCTTGAGGTAGAGTTCCTGAAATTTGAGAATCATACGTAAATGACTGACCAGTACCGCTGAATGGATTAAGACCACCAAGACCGGTCCCTCCAAGTTGTTGGATAGGTATGGAAATTCCTGGCATAACTTGGGTAGTAGTGGCAGTGGAAAAATTCAATGCTCTGTACCCAAAAGGGAGTGATGATGTAGGTCTTGGTGTTACTGGTGTGCCAATTGAAGCTTGGCTAACCACCGCATTACCGGTGGGAATAGTCAGAATGTGAGGGACCATTGTAGAATGGGTCATATGGAGAGGAAAAGTAGACCTTGGGCCAACAAACAATGTGTTCGGACCAACGAATGGTGTGGCCGTAAAAACGGTAGTACCAGTAAAATGGTTTAAGGATACGGTGTAGGTAATAGGCACGTCGGCACCTATCCCTGCTCCATAAATATCTCGCACCATGCGTGGTGGACTTCAAATGATGTCTGTGGTCCAAAACGGGTCATCGACTAAAGGGTTTGAACGAGACCCAGTCGAAATGTCAGAAGGATTGACGACGATGAATTGACCGACTGAATTCAGTTGGAGAACACGTCACTCATATCCCTCTGAAATGCGGAAAGCTTTCAGAGACTCTGAAACAATTCGAAAATTTTCTAAAGGAGTGGGAACTTCTTCTTGGGAAGTTGTAGTGTCTTGAACCTCGCTCTATTGAGAAGATTCCTCCATAGAATGAGGGGGTAAACGGGTGTTCCCTTCCATATTTTCTGGAGGAAGTCCCTATAATCTTCGCGAACAGTGTGGAGGGTCGATGTTGGAAAAAAAGAGTCGGCGAAAAATATCTATGGCCAACTACTGAAAAGAAACAGCATACGCTAATAGAATCTAAGAATCACAACCAAGAAAACAGGACCATATCTCGATGACCATACTAGTTGGTGATGAAATCCAACGTCGCGTGATCAAATCAAGAAGGGGTGGGGATATGGTGGAACAGTTACAATGGCAACTTGCTTAACGGACTTACGCCCTGGTGCAAGCTTCCATGCAGTAATTGTGGATTTACCCTCCAAGGAGCCCAAGCGAGTTTGACCAATGTCCTCTCCAGGTATAGTGAGACTTCCCTTCACTGTCACCTTGTGTAAGACCCTAAATATTATGGCCACTAAGGTTACCAATTCGCAGTCAGCCCCTAGGCGGGTATAGTCAACAGTCCAGTCCGAACGTACGGGCAGGGTATCTAGCCCGAAATCAACTTGAAAGGATTCCACTCAGTAATTGTGGATTTACCTTTAAGCAATCCCCATAATACGATCTAACCACTACAATCAGTCAAACCATGGAGGGATAATCTCCGTAGCTCTCTCGAATGCGACCTCATGCGTAACCCCTGTGTGAGAGTGGGATCCCAGGTAGACTTATACGATAATTGGGTTTAACTCTCCCTAGCTCAGGATGCTAATGTTTGTTTTGGAAAATTTGGAGAGTTATGCTCACAGCCTAATCCAAAGTACTAGTCCTAGTCTACTATTGGTGGAGGATCCTAGAAAAGAAAATGTTCTAGATAATTTTTAATTAGTGTTCATTTTATAGCTGTTCTTTACTCAAAAGGGGTGCATGGAAGTGAAACAGATGGAATTATGACTCGGTCCCCAAAAAATGAATCAAAGATGATAAGAATTCATTTCTTTTCGATGAACATCTATTTACAGGAGAGAAAGAGAGTTTTTTTCACTAACAAGCACTAATAAGGAATGTCCTCAAACGAATTTTCTTCAATCAAATCCGATGTCGTGCTAAAAAATTTTGGAAATACCTTCTAATATGAAAAATCAATCATGAAGATGTCTCTTTATTGTTTGTATATGAATGACGATTAATTCGAAACAACACTTGTCTTGCTAATTATCTTTTTGGATCAATGAAAATCAAACAAACACAAGTAGGTTTCATACAAACAATACACCCTCTAGTTGTGATCAAAACAAGAAGCGAAAGAAAAGAAAAAATCAAAGAAAAATCGAGAACTTCACACCAAAATAAATGTCAAAGAACAATGACCTTAACTAAAACCAAATGAAAATACCTGTAGGCTTCTGATGTCCTTCACCAGAGTTTCATGCTCAGTCAAAAAGGAGAGAAAGACAATGCATCAGTTTCAAACTCCAAACAGCAGAAAAACTCAAAAACAATAGTGAAGAAGGCTACAAAATCTAATTGTAAAGGTGTTTTTTCCTCGTAAGGAAGGATGACACAGTTGAATGAGAAGAAGCATTGACTCACAGAGAGGCTCAGCAAGTGAAACACCGAGGTAAAACCCTGAAAAGAGCAATTCTGGAAAGTTTTTGGCCAAAAGAGGACTGGCGCTTTGGTGTAAAGGACACCAAGAATTATAGCGCTCTGTGAAAAGTAGTCAGGGAGTGTTGGCACTCTGTTAACATAGCCACAAGGGCGCCAGGTTCAAAAAGCTCTTAAAATATAAAAAAAACCCAAAAATTGCAGTCTAGTCTTGTCAATCAAGCTGAGTGTGATGGGGTAGGGAGTCAATAAGCTCATGAAATCAATCAAAAAGGGGTGAAGCAGGTCTGAGAACAATACAGGTGTGAGACAAGGTCTATTGAGGAAAAATCAAAACAAAAAGGTTTCGATTCGAGGCCTCCCCAGTGGAGTCGCCAGTTTCTGTTGAAGGAAAATCTCCCCGTGGACAGGTAGATCGCCTCAAAGATCTAGACTCTTAACTCTAAGACAGAAAGTGCTTAACGTGGACACTGACTTCCTTTTAGATCTATACAAACTAATGTAGGAGGAGGAAGGAGAATAGAAGTACCTTTCTACCGACGTTCGTCCCTGCACGCTTCGTGTTGAGCTCCAATCTTTCGCTCCTCGATGAGCCCTGTAGACAAAACAACAATACAACCACTTCCTACTCTATTGATATTAGCTTGAAAATAGATCTATCTCCCAGAGATAAGTTCATGTAAGATCAGACACAAACTAGAAATAAACAGGCTGAGCGTGTCATATTAATGAGAACAATGACAGCAGTAACTTACAATCGTAGATGCGAATGTGACAGCTTCGTCAAGTCCCCTTTTCCTAACCCTTGCTCAAAAGATCCATGACCTGGATGATGACAGCTTCACTGATTACTCTCCTTCAGTTCACCGTGTGTTTCCTATGAGATCATAGGTTTCATGCTAGCAATTCTTCCCCCCTTTTCACCATCATAGAGCTTGCTTATATAGGTTAAGAGAGGCTTAACATCTTGAGGTATCTTTAGGGTAGGTTGAGGAATTCCCTCCTTAGATCAAGGATCTTCTAATTGAACCAGGAATTCGAATGCAACTTCCTTCCAAACTTAAAATATCCTCCCCTTATTCTCTTAAATAGATCAACCACTGCCCAGATTAGACAACGCTCCCTCAAAAGGGGCATCAGGGCACTATAATGCTCCCTGGTAGGCTCAAGGGGAGTGCCAGTGCTTCAAAGATGTGTAGCGCTCCTTCAGAAGGGTGATTTAGTGCTATAACGCTCCCTAGCACCTTGTAGGGGAGTGCCAGCACTCCTAAGGCTGCTGTAGGGGAGCGCTCTCCCTTAAAACCCTAGTTTAAGAGCTCCTTTTAAGTGGCAAGAGATTCTTGACTTCAGTTAACCATCCTTCTTCCTCTAAATCAGGTTTCTGAGGTATTCTGAGTGTCTCCTTAGTGTCTCCATCATGGCAGTATGCTCTATTTGACATTTGCAACACTTGTGAACAACATGCGACACTTGCGACAGTTGTGAGAGACATGCGACACTTGCGACACTTATCAAAGCGAGCAATATTGAGGTGTAACAATTCCCACAGTATGGCGCTAGTAATGTCTTGGAATCTCCCCAATAGCAATATACAGGATGTTCGCGGTCAACCCCTCCAAGTTTTGTTCCACTGCCTTATTATCTTCGACATCCCATCTCACCACTGGAGCCACTTCTCCTCGCCTTTGAATGGGAGACATTGCTGGAGGTCGATATGGCCCCACATCTGTCTCATCAAAAATAAATTTTTGGATTAGTTCTTGGATAAACATAAAAACATTTCATATGATAAAATTTGCAAAAACATTTAAAAAGAACAAAATGTGTACTTCTTACCTAAGTCACCCCACTGAGCATCCTCAGGCAGGGCCAAATATGGATACCCTTGAAAATCCAAACCAATATATGAATATTCGTCGATCATCAGCATCTGGGGCCTCAACCAGTGATTATAGGCTCTGATATGTGTTGAGCCATGAGGTTGCACCACCTCAGCATCCTCGGATCCTATGGGGCCGGTAAACCTCAATCAACCTGTAGTCACAGCAATGGAACCCTCTCGAGGAAGAATGACATGAAAAGTGATCCATACCCAAACTTCTTCAAGTCACCCTTTCTGCACTTCGTTAATTGTTTCTTCATACTGCGGAGAAATGCATCCGACCAGTTGAAGAACTGAGGCTCTGTGCACTCTATGGCATATTGGAAATAGCTCTAGAGATCCATGTGTGGAGCTGAGCTCCCAGCCATGTGTGAAATAGTAAATAAGATGGTCCGTAGGGTCAGATATTTGACCCCCCAAATGGAAACCTTACCCTTGCTTCTCTCTGCCTCAAGAACACAATACTGGCGACAATACTTGCTCATAGGGAGTCTGCTGCCTCTACCTCTGGTCAAAGTAGCGTGGTATCCATGTTGTGACAACCCTATTAGAAAATAGATATCCTTGATATCTAGTGTCAACATATGGACTCCCATGTGAAATAACTGTTGATCCATGTCCCACATCTAGACCAGGTATTTCAACAACTTGAGTTGGGCTCTCATGAACGGAATCCTGAAAAATTTCAAGATCCCATAGTCCCAAATGGCAGTGATTGTACCTGGGTCATTCCCAGCAATGGAATCATCCTCATCATGTTCTCTTTCTCTCCATTCCAACATTGTGATGGTCAAACACCTACAAAAGAGCCATGAGAGGGAAGTCAACAACTTGTTTTAAACTCTTGCATAATTTTTATTGAGCAAAACCTTACTTTAAAATCCATTTTTCGGCCCCTGCAGGTGAGCCTTTTGCACAGTGCGAGATTCTCGCAGGTGCCCTGAAGGCCACCTACGATAATCTTAGATTCTCATAGGTCCCGCACGACCCACCTATGAGAATGCTTGGGTGCATGTTCCGACCCTAAAATGGACTCAAAACCCAAAAAATTGCCAATAAAAACAAAAAATAAACCATGGAAAAGTTAGAGAATCAAGAGATTACCTCATTGGCTGAAATGGTTTTCCAAATGATCGCTTGTGCCTCCTGCAATCAAGCAAATAAATTTGGAGGAAAATGAGGCATGTTGGACAAGCTTTTGGCAAAATCACAATGAAATAGTAAAAATCCCTTTTTACCCATATTTATTCACTTTTTACTATTTTTTTTTATTTTTTGTATAATTTTTATTACTTTGTCCATAAAAACTAATACCCTAATAGCCTTGTGAGTGTGGTTTTTCACAGATATTGCAACTTCGAAGTCCAAACAAGGGGGTACGAGTGTTTTTTCTTTTGTCACATGTACTACTACTTTTTTAGGGTTTTTTAGAAAAGACCTCGAGCTCAGTCTTCGTTCATTCTCGCGCTCGAAAATATATGAGAACGTAACCGAGTATAATTTTTCTCATATTTTCGTACTCTTCATGGTAACACGAAAATGACAAACGTAAAGGAGTGTCCTTTAAGCTCTTTTCACGCTCCATAAAAATGAAAAGATGGTTGAGAGATCTTGTTCTTTTCACGCTCGTTAAAGTATTTGAAAAAACATTCAACAGATGATAGTTTATGACTTTTTCGGTCTCGTCAAACTCTTTTACAAAAAAGGAACTAGGAGAGTTATCTTTAAGTGTTTTTCAGACTCTCAAAACATGAAAAACCCCCAAGTTTTCTACCCTTGGACTCGTTAAATAAACATCAAAAGACCCGTAATGGGACCAAACCACTCCTTCCTAGGGTTCGTTAAATATACTCTGAGGGACTCATCCGAAGGATGAGCTTACATCAAAAAGCATATGTTATCCTCCTCAAGCTTGTGTAAACATAAAGAGGTACTCGCCAGAAATGGTGGGGAAATTTTGGGAAAGGGATGTGTTTTCGTATTCATATTAATGGTAGTAAGCATCGCTCTTGAACATGACACCCCCTATTTTCCATTTGAATCCTGGTTGGGAAATCCATTTGTCTCTCATTCAACTTGTTACAAGGTCATATCTTGGGTCATCTTTGATTCAGTGCTACCAGGTCCTTGGTCGTGTCGTTCATATGTTCAAGAGAAGTTCACACGAGCCCTTACTATGTCGGCCTTCTTTGTGTCCATTTCAACTTGTATTCATACTTTGTTTCACCCTCAAAATCTATTACTTGTTTCATGTCATTGATGGGGGGTATATCAAGGCCCTCCTGTGACAAGTCTTGTTCCATTGACTCCAACTCCTTATCTGGAAATGAGACTAAGAAATCATTTAGTACCTTGGAACCTGCATGCCTTAATGGCAGGTCTCTTCGCTTTCGACAGGGGTTTCACATCATTGATCCCTGATCGAGAGATTCTGTCGCATG
>JASDQU010500883.1:3486-21700 GCA_032191745.1 Picea mariana | reverse complement strand
AGGAAAATCTTCATTTACCATTTCATTTTGCATAAGGATTTGTAGCAGTGGAGATTCTCATTTTGGAGGTGGATCTTGTTTCACTTGATACCGGAGCTACGGTTGACCATTTCTCTCACCGTTTGGACCAGGTAGATCTTCATCTCTCCTTATTTCAATTGTATGGTTTAATATTTATTTCCATAACAACATTTAATTTAAAAAATGAAGCCCTAGGTCGCTCCAAAAAATATCAAATCGGCCTCTATTAAAAAACGATTGGAGTAAGACATTCTTTGTGCAAAAACGTTTTAGAAGGTGATAGACAACATGCCAATGTCTTGACACTTGGGTGGATGGGTTGTTTTTGTTAAAGAAGTCATAGAAAACTTAAAAAATGCGCCCACGCAGCCCTTATGGACATCATCTTAATTAAAAACGTTTCATTGTTGCTTGAGTATTATTGAATGGTAAAGAGAGGGCGTGATGATTATGAAAGAGGGCGTGGTCTTTTTTAAGAATGTGGGCATGAGATTTCAAGTTTTTAAAATGTTTAAGAAATTGTCGAAATGCCAAAAACATTGAATAATGAAATTCTTTGTTTTTTGTTTGTAGGTGATTTCAGCGACCATGATCGAGTGGAAAGAACGAGAGCATGAGATTGATGACTTGGCTGCCTTGCGGATTCCTCTCACGTGGGCCGTGTTAAGAGCTTGTGGCTTACTAAAATTCTTCAAATTGCAAAAAAATGAAGAAGGAGATTTTATTGCTTGAGCACATGATCGGCTTATAAGATGTCGCGGAGCAAGGATTCCGGATTAGAACACAGCTTCTAACCATCGAGTTGGAAGACCTATATTTCTTGACTGGCCTCTCGAAAAGAGGGGTTCCTATATCTTTTTCTGGGAAGAGGGCGCTTCCTGAGCAAGTGGGTGTGTATCTGGAACGTCATTCTGTCCCAGGAGAAAGACTGGTAGGGCTAGAATCCCTATCAAGGATATCCGAGAGTTACCCCTCCGGTCCATTTTGTTTGCCATCACGAGAGTGACAGGCAGTACTAGTGCACATATAGCGTCAAGATCATAGGTGGATTATGGCGTACAGTGTTTGGAGCCAACACTATTTAACTGGAGTGCAGGGTTCCTTCGAAATGTGAAGGAACAGGTTTCGCGGTGTAGGATGGGATAGAAACAGTTCGGATACAGCTCTTTTCTAGTCTCATTTTTCTTAGAGTGCATCCCCTAGATGCAGCCTCAGATAGCACTAGCAATGTGACCAGTGGACGAACCACAGATGGAGAGGTGGACTAGTCTGTCTCCGAGGCTAGTAGCGGAGTCAGATTTCCATTTCACCGACGACTTCTTCGCTTGGATGAGACGGTAGTATCTCTAGATAGAAGACTTCCCGTATGCTGAGGTGGATTTTTACGGTAGCATGGATTTGATTCTACCCGCGGGGGAAGATTAGGATGTGTCAGGTAAGAGACTGAGCAACACCTTGTCTATTTTTTGTTTTTTAAGTTTTTAATGTATATATTTTTTGGGGGGTATGTAGAAGAGTTTCTAAAAGATGTATTGTTTTCAACATGCAGACAAGGGAGAAGTGCGCTTGGCTGAGATACCGATACCAGTACGTCGTGGGGGTGCTCCGGTTGTAGCAGATCCGGGAGGTTGAAAGAAACCTCCAAGGCCTCACAATGGGCATTCCTCCTCTATGGAGGGGAGAAGTGCCTTTACATCTACAGAGGCACACTATGAGAGTGCTAGAGAATGTCAATTCTCTACTGAGATGCATAGTACATGCAGTGATATGTTACTCTCAGCATAATGTAGTGCAAGGAGATTAGAGTCTCTCTGGTGATTGTATTTTTGTATGCCTTGTCAGGTGATGTTGTATGGGTGTAAAGACCCAACATTTTTCTCTTCTAAATACTTTTTTGATGTAATAAAAAAATTTTAATCAATCTACGTATATATATACAGTTTCGAGTTTTTACAGTGCCAAAACATTTGTAAAAGATGATGCTTTTAATGTGATGTGTTTTAATTTACATGTGATGTACAATTTTTCTTTCCTTAAATCTTATATATGGGTGAGATACCGATCCATAATGTAATTAGCTAACGAATCCAAAACACTATTGAGTTCTCTTGGAATGTGTCTATATTCAATGTAATCAAACATTCATTCAAGACGACGAACTTGTAGATGGAGACATAACAGGATAGGATTACGGATAGCATAGATTCGATTGAGTTGATAGACCATGAGTTGGGAGTCTAAGTAAACAATGATACTAGAGATACCTAGGGAGGAGGCTTGGGTCAAAATTCCAATGACAGCATGATATTCTGCCATGTTATTGGTCGCTAGTCCTAAGCAAATACCTCCTGAACTCACCACCTCATCAAATTGGTAAATAACCCATGCTGCCGAAGCAATGTTTCGGGTATGTCGACTAGCGCCATCTGCAAACCCGAAAAAGATAGGAAAGGAAGACGTCATCTGCGCATGAAAACACAAGGCACAGTTATGAGTGGCAATGGTAAAGACTCAAGCATGTGAAATAAATAGACACACCAAACTAAAATACAATAATGTACAAAGTACACATGCTGGGTGATCTAGGCATAGTACTTTTTAAGGTAAAGCCCGTTCTGGGGCTCTCCTAGGGAAATTCCATCATAATCTACTAATTCGTAGGCACCTCTGTGTAGAACATGTTTCATGATGTAAGGGCCATGCCACAGAGGTTCTAACTTACCTATCCCCAATTTGTCATGAGCTTGGTCATAGACGAGGACTAAGTCTCCTTCTGCAAAAGTCCGAGGATGGACAGATTTGTCGTATTGATTTTTAATCCATTTCTGATGTGCCTTGTTAATGAGAGCAGCATCAAGACGTGTTTTGTCTAGCTTGGATAGATATAAGAAACATTCTTCTTCGGTAGAAGTGTGGGGTAGGAGTTCTACTTTAAGTTTCAGAGATGGAATCTCACACTCGATTGGTAAAATGGCTTCAATGCCATACACCAACTGAAAAGGAGTAAATCCAGTTGCAGTTTTCACAGAAGTACGGTAGGCCCAGAGAGCGGAGAAAAGTTGTAGATGCCAGGATGTCTTGTTTGCCCCTACCATGTGTTGAATCATGGCTTTTAGGACTTTTTTGATAGCCTCAAATTGTCCATTGGCCTGAGGATAGTATGGGGATGAGTTTTCATTGCGAAACCCCAATTTGACATGCAATTCGCTCATCATATGGTTCTTAAAGTGTGCACTGTGATCAGTGACAATGGCGTGTGGTACACCAAAATGAGTTATGATGTGGTTAAAAAGGAATAGAGTTGTAGTACGACCATCATTCAGGAAGGTAGGCATAGCCTCAGCCCATTTGGAAAAGTAGTCGACAACAACGATTATATAACCATGCCCCCCGGTTGAGGTAGGCTTACATTGCATGAAATCGATACCCCACTTGGCAAAGGGGTCAATGGCGATAATGGGGTGCAGCGTAGTAGGGTGGGTTCATGCCTTGTTGCTAAAAACTTCGCAGGGTGGGCACTTTTTGACTGCCTCGATACAATATTTGAAAATTGAGGGCCAAAAATAGCCGGCACGTAGGATTTTTTGGGCGGTGGCCATCCCAGAAAGGTGACCGCCATAGGTGCCAAGGTGGCAATCGTTCAGAATGCATTCAACTTCCTCATGAATCAGACATCGTCAAAGGATAGTGTCAATACCACGACGATACAAGGTGTCGCTGACGATAAGATAACGATGAGAATGGTGGAGAATACGTCGACGCTCTTCACGGGAAGTGTTAGGCTGAAAGCGTTGGGTTTGGAGATAAAGGAGAATGTCTCCGTACCAAGGATCAAAGGTGATGATGAGGAAAAGAGTTTCATTGAGGAGATAATCTCTAGGTTCGATGTCTTCATCAGCACGAGGGAGATCACAGATGAGCTATGCAAACACCAGGGACTTTTTGGCTTTGGACTTTGTAAATTCAAGATCGAATTCCTAAAGGATGATGATCCATTTAGAGTATTTTCCCCCAAGCACTTGACGTGTCAGGACATGGTACATGGGGTTTGAGTCTGCAATCACCGTGGTGGTGCGTAGTAAGATGTAATGGTAGAATCTCTGGATAGCGATGACGGCTGCCAGAGCTAGTTTCTCTACATGTGAATATCGGAGTTCGGGTCCAGATAGACTCTTGCTCAGGTAATAGATCACATGTTCTTTACCATTGGGGTCCTCCTGAACTAACACCATCACAATAGTGGAAGTGGAGGCAACCAAGTAAAGGATGTAGTCCTTTGTATACTCCGGAGGGTGCAACAAAGGTGCATGGGTCAAGGCATGCTTGAGAGCATCAAATGACCGTTGAGCAATGTCATCCCAGATGAAAGGGGTGTTTTTCTGCAGCAACCGCATGAATCCTTTAGTTATCTCGGCGTAGTTGCGAATGAAACGGCGAAGGAAGTTTTCTTTGCCTTGCAAACTTTGGATTTGGGTTAAATTGGTAGGTGGAGGTAAGGCCAGAATAGCCTTAATCTTTAAGGGGTCCACCCTAATCCCATATTTAGAGACAATAAAACCAAGGAGTCGAACGGATTCGACAGCAAAAATGCACTTATGTGGGTTCAAGCAGATACGGTAGAACCGACATCGAAGAAAAATAGCCCGTAAGTGATCAACGTGATCAGATCGATTGGATGAGTGGGCAGGTAAGTCGTCGAGGTAAGGTTCTGCGATATGATTGATATCATGGAAAGCGTATGACATGGCCCACTGGAAAGTAGCACCAGAATTTTTGAGACCAAAAGGTAGTTTTCGATAGGTGAAAGTTCCCCACGGGCAGATAAAGGCTGTCTTATGTTGATCAGCAAGTAATATTTCAATCTGGTTATACCCGGAGAAGCCATCCATGAAAGAGAAGATTACGCTCCCAACACAATTATCAATGATTTGGTCGATGAAGGGCGTAGGGTAGTTGTCCTTGGGACAAGCTTTATTGAGATCCTGATAGTCAACACAAACACGGATGGTTCCTTGTTTTTTGGCAACCAGAACAAGGTTGGAGACCCATTCTGTCAAAGGGACAGGATAGATAAAGCTAGATTTTAGAGGTTTCTCAACTTCTGCCTTTATAGCCGCGATTTTCTTGGGATGAACCAGGTGGAGTTTTTGTCGAACAGGTTTTGTGCTAGGGAAAGTCTTGATTTCATGCATGATGATCGAAGGGTCGATCCCTAGCATTTCCTCATAGCTCCAAGCGAAGACATCAATGAATTCTTTAAACAAAGCAGTGTAAGAGACCACTTCTTCAGGTGTGCAACTAGCACCAAGGTTAATGTTTTCCACAATGCCTTCTTTGATCAAAATATCAATAATGATCGTAGTAGAGATGTTACGCATATTTCCCTCAGAAAGAGTATCTTGTGTGAGGATGGGATATTGCGGAGCATTGGTAACATTAGGAGGGAAGACATAGTGTATGTCTTGGTGAAATTCTTCCAAAGGTGGAAGAAAAGAGGATCGATGATGGTTATCATCCCAAGGTACATCGTCAATACTAAGCATTTCCATAATAGATTCGTCAGAAGGGAAAATTTGGGAAATGTAATCGATGTAGACGATAGGGATTCCAACCATGAGGGCATCAAGTAGGCATCAGGTGCCAATAAATGTGGGTCCTCTAGAGAGGGAGAGGAAGATTGAATAGTTATGTATGTGGCCTCGACTAGGCTAAGTGGCGTAGTGTCACCTAGCACATCGAATTCCATTGGACTAGGTACAATCGAAGGGTCAGATGATTCCAAGGATTGATAAGTCATAGTCGAAATCATATTGATGGTGGAAATATGATTTGTGGTGGGTGGAAGTGGTGTAGGGAAGGTACCCATAAGGCTAGAATATTTCAACAAGCCAACACCGATGCTTTCATACGTAACTGGGTGGTCTCCCAGAAAAGGAATGTTGTTGGTGATAGGGGCGCGAGCGTCGGGTGTACAGAAATCTAGTTGATCGATAGTGACAATTTTGCCTTGATGGGGGAATTGTACACATCGAAACACTGACGAGGCGACGACAATCATAGCATAGAACCAACTTCTTCCAAGGAGTAGGTTGTAACCGAGGGGGGCATCGACCACCTCGACATCAATGGTAACAGTTTTGCCGCCCAACTGAACGGCTAAGGATTGTAAAAGTCCATGTGGATGAAAACCTCGCCCATCGAAAGTGCATATCATGGTAGGGGATTTGTTAAGGGCAGCCAATTTTAAGCCTTTCCAATAAGCTAAAGACATGACACAAGTAGAGGCTCCCTCATCCAAGATAGTTCGGTGGATTTGTTGATTGTGAACAACAACATCGGTCTGAAAAGCTAGTTGGTGGGAGAGTCGTGGTTGATGATCATCCAGATTAAATGTGAGGTTATTTGACAACTCAAGTTCAAAAGCGCCAATGGCAGCTAAGAGTGTTCTACGTTGGCTGGGACAGTGTTGTAGAACTTCCAAAGCAGACATAGCACATGGTGCTTGAGCCAAATCTTCAACAATGTTGTAGTTTTGGGCAGCCCGTGAATTAGGATTAAAGGTAGACTTCCAGATAGTGCTCTTAGGAGGGCGTAAAATGGAGTCAAACGAAGGTTTCTCAATCTGAAGTGGCCCGGATGGAGGGCTAGCAAACGGAGGACTAACGGAAGATGGTAATGGGTCTGGTGAGGAACCATTAGTAGTCTTCGGCTTATCAGGTTTAACTGGTGTGTCATATGTCACAGTGTGAGTGGTCAAATTAATCCCGTTAAACATGTAAATGTGGGCACTTGTCAAGGCCTCATCATGGGATTGGTTGGAACTGCTCCCTGCAGTGGGGGTTTGAGAAACCAAAGATTGCTGCTGTGGAAAAGGCTGAGTAAGCACAGCGGGTTGTGAATTTCCCTTGAAAATCTTGGCCACTTCATCGCGATGTGAACAGTCTCGAGTGTAGTGGTCATCACCACAAATGAGACATGGGAATTTCAGTTTTCGTTGTGGTTGTTTTCCGACAGCAGGGGTTTGAGGTTGATTTTTTGGTTGTTCATTGTTGTTGTTTTTCTTGGGTTTATTTCTTTCTTTCTTCTTTCCCCCAGGTTGTTGTGAAGGGGTTGATTGGACCGCATTCACCTTAGAGACCTGAGTTTGAGGGGGAGTAGAAGAGGGTGTAGTCAGACTGGGAGCAGCCATCGGAACAGGGCGCTGGGTTGTTCCAGTTGACTGGGAAGGAGATTGGATTTTGACGGAGCTGATGACTCCATCCGCGTGCAAGGTAGACGATGGTTTGGATGGATCATTAGTGGAATGGGTATCATTAGGTATCAACTCGTACAGAGTACTAGACTACGAATAAACCAAGTCTAAGTATTGAGCTCGAGCAATAGCTTCTTCCTCAGTGACTACACCACCCATGGAAACATCACGAGTGATCTGGGGTAACAATGATTTAGTGAACCATTTAGTGATTTGATTAGCCTTTGTCATCGTCTCCATTCATGAATATGATTAGAGATATGTACGGAGGTTGTCTGACAAAGGGAGGTCAATAGTTCAGTACCCGTCTCGTATCGAATGGGTAGTTGGAAGTGTGTGAGGAAAGACATGGCGAGAGAGTTGAAATCATGAAAAGAATCACATGGTAGTTTAATATACCATTTTGCTGTGGAACCCGTAAGCGTTCATTGAAAAAGACACAAATGTATAGAATCGTCCATGAGGGAGTTGGATGAACACCACAAATGGAAAGTCATCACGTGGTTGTTTGGGTATTCTACGGACTTTCCGTCGAATTTTGGGATATTAGAAGGAAGTTTAGCTGGAATAGCTGGCCAAGCCGGAGAATGAAAAATAGGATCATTCGTTAACCGAGACAAGTCTGGAAGGTCTAGGGTTGCTAAGAAAGGTAGTTGTTGGTTAACCTGGGGGTAATACTGGTGTGGCATAGGGACACCAGTAGGGCCATACACTGGGTTATGTGGATAATTGTAACTAGTGGGTCCTCTTGTATAAGGTTGGTGTTGACTAGGGTACACGGGATTTGAGGTGTTTTGAGAAACATGTGCAAGCGGAGGATGACCAGATGGGTTTTGAGGATTATAAGTTGGATTTGGCATTTGTCCATAAGGAGGTTGTTGTGGAGCTTGAGAATTGTGTCCTACCGAGAACTGTGGGTTTCCTGAAAAAGGGATATTCCATGGATTAGGTGTGGCAGACACATTTTGTCCATATGGTTGATGGTAGGCTCCGGATTGAGGCTGCCCCCCAGCATGAGGGTTCCCTCCAAATGGAAGTTGTCCTCCGGTGGGAGGATGCTCCCTAGCTTGAGGTAGAGTTCCCGAAATTTGAGAATCAGACGTAAATGACTGACCGGTACCGCTGAATGGATTAAGACCACCAAGACCGTTCCCTCCAAGTTGTTGGATAGGTATGGAACTTCCTGGCATAACTTGGGTAGTAGTGGCAGTGGAAAAATTCAGTGCTCTGTACCCAAAAGGGAGTGATGATGTAGGTCTTGGTGTTACTGGTGTGCCAATTGCAGCTTGGCTAACCACCGCATTACCGGTGAGAATAGTCAGAATGTGAGGGACCATTGTAGAATGGGTCATCTGGAGAGGAAAAGTAGACCTTGGGCCAACAAACAATGTGTTCGGACCAACAGACGGTGTGGCTGTAAAAACGATAGTACTAATAAAATGGTTTAAGGATACGGTGTAGGTAATAGGCGCGTCGGCACCTATCCCTGCTCCATAAATATCCCACACCATGCGTGGTGGACTTCAAACGATGTCTGTGGTCCAAAAAGGGTCATCGAATAAAGGATTTGAACGAGACCCAGTCGGAATGTCAGAAGGATTGACGACGATGAATTGACCAACTGAATTCAGTTGGAGAACACGTCACTCATATCCCTCCGAAATGCGGAAAGCTTTTAGAGACTCTGAAACAATTCGAAAATTTTCTAAAGGAGTGGGAACTTCTTCTTGGGAAGTTGTAGTGTCTTGAACCTCGCTCTATTGAGAAGATTTCTCCATAGAATGAGGGGGTAAACGGGTGTTCCCTTCCATATTTTCTGGAGGAAGTCCCTATAATCTTTGCTAACGGTGTGGAGGGTCGATGTTGGCGAAAAAGAGTCGGCGGAAAATATCTATGGCCAACTACTGAAAAGAAACAGCATACGCTAATAGAATCTAAGAATCACAACCAAGAAAACAGGACCATCTCTCGATGACCATACTAGTTGGTGATGAAATCCAACGTCGCGTGATCAAATCAAGAAGGGGCGGGGATATCGTGGAATAGTTACAATGGCGACTTGCTTAACGGACTTACGCCTTGGTGCAAGCTTCCATGCAGTAATTGTGGATTTACCCTCCAAGGAGCCCAAGCGAGTTTGACCAATGTCTTCTCCAGGTATAGTGAGACTTCCCTTCACTGTCACCTTATGTAAGACCCTAAAGATTATGGCCACTAAGGTTACCAATTCACAGTTATCCCCTGGGCGGGTACAGTCAACAGTCCAGTCCGAACGTACGAGTAGGGTATCTAGCCCGAAATCAACTTGAAAGGATTCCACTCAGTAATTGTGGATTTACCTTTAAGCAATCCCCATAATACGATCTAACCACTACAATCAGTCAAACCATGGAGGGATAATCTCCATAGCTCTCCCGAATGCGACCTCATGCGTAACCCCTGTGTGAGAGCGGGATCCCAGGTAGACTTATACAATAATTGGGTTTGACTCTCCCTAGCTCAGGATGCTAATGTTTGTTTTGGAAACTTTGGAGAGTTATGCTCACAGCCTAATCCAAAGTACTAGTCCTAGTCTACTATTGGTGGAGGATCCTAGAAAAGAAAATGTTCTAGATAATTTTTAATTAGCGTTCATTTTATAGTTGTTCTTTACTCAAAAGGGGTGCATGGAAGTGAAACGGATGGAATTATGACTCGGTCCCAAAAAAATGCATCAAAGATGATAAGAATTCATTTCTTTTCGATGAAAATCTATTTACGGGAGAGAAAGAGAGTTTTTTTCACTAACAAGCACTAATAAGGAATGTCCTCAAACGAATTTTCTTCAATCAAATCCGATGTCGTGCTAAAACTTTTTGGAAATACCTTCTAATATGAAAAATCAATCATGAAGATGCCTCTTTATTGTTTGTATGTGAATGACGATTAATTCGAAACAACACTTGTCTTGCTAATTATCTTTTTGGATCAATGAAAATCAGACAAACACAAGTAGGTTTCATACAAACAATACACCCTCTAGTTGTGATCAAAACAAGAAGCGAAAGAAAAGAAAAAATCAAAGAAAAATCGAGAACTTCACACCAAAATAAATGTCAAAGAACAATGACCTTAACTAAAACCAAATGAAAATACCCGTAGGCTTCTGATGTCCTTCACCAGAGTTTCATGCTCAGTCAAAAAGGAGAGAAAGACAATGCATCAGTTTCAAACTCTAAACAGCAAAAAAACTCAAAAACAATAGTGAAGAAGGCTACAAAATCTAATTGTAAAGGTGTTTTTTCCTCATAAGGAAGGATGACACAGTTGAATGAGAAGAAGCATTGACTCACAGAGAGGCTCAGCAAGTGAAACATCGAGGTAAAACCCTGAAAAGAGAAATTCTGGAAAGTTTTTGGCCAAAAGAGGACTGGCGCTTTGGTGTAAAGGACACCAAGCATTATAGCACTCTGTGAAAAGTAGTCAGGGAGTGTTGGCACTCTGTTAACACAGCCACAAGGGCGCCAGGCTCAAAAATCTCTTAAAATATCAAAAAAACCCAAAAATTGCAGTCTAGTCTTGTCAATCAAGCTGAGTGTGATGGGGTAGGGAGTCAATCAGCTCATGAAATCAATCAAAAAGGGGTGAACCAGGTCTGAGAAAAATAAAGGTGTGAGACAAGGTCTATTGAGGAGAAATCAAAACAAAAAGGTTTCGATTCGAGGCCTCCCCAGTGGAGTCACCAGTTTCTGTTGAAGGAAAATCTCCCCGTGGACAGGTAGATCGCCTCAAAGATCTAGACTCTTAACTCTAAGACAGAAAGTGCTTAACGTGGACACTGACTTCCTTTCAGATCTATACAAACTAATGTACGAGGAGGAAGGAGAATAGAAGTACCTTTCTACCGACGTTCGTCCCTGCACGCTCTGAGTTGAGCTCCAATATTTCACTCCTCGATGAGCCCTGTAGACAAAACAACAATAAAACCACTTCCTACTCTATTGATATTAGCTTGAAAATAGATCTATCTCCCAGAGATAAGTTCATGTAAGATCAGACACAAACTAGAAATAAACAGGCTGAGCGTGTCATATTAATGAGAACAATGACAGCAGTAACTTACAATCGTAGATGCGAATGTGACAGCTTCGTCAAGTCCCCTTTTCCTAACCCTTGCTCAAAATATCCATGACCTGGATGATGGCAGCTTCACTGATTACTCTCCTTCAGTTCACTGTGTGTTTCCTATGAGATCATAGGTTTCATGCTAGCAATTCTTCCCCCCTTTTCACCATCATAGAGCTTGCTTATATAGGTTAAGAGAGGCTTAACCTCTTGAGGTATCTTTAGGGTAGGTTGAGGAATTCCCTCCTTAGATCAAGGATCTTCTAATTGAACCAGGAATTCGAATGCAACTGCCTTCCAAACTTTAAATATCCTCCCCTTATTCTCTTAAATAGATCAACCACTGCCCAGATTAGACAGCGCTCCCTCAAAAGGGGCATCAGGGCACTATAATGCTCCCTGGTAGGCTCAAGGGGAGCGCCAGTGCTTCAAATATATGTAGTGCTCCTTCAGAAGGGTGATTTGGTGCTATAACGCTCCCTAGCACCTTGTAGGGGAGTGCTAGCACTCCTAAGGCTGCTGTAGGGGAGCGCTCTCCCTCAAAACCCCAGTTTAAGAGCTCCTTTTAAGTGGCAAGAGATTATTGACTTCAGTTAACCATCCTTCTTCCTCTAAATCAGGTTTCTAAGGTATTCTGAGTGTCTCCTTAGTGTCTCCATCATGGCAGTATGCTCTATTTGACATTTGCAACACTTGTGAACAACATGCGACACTTGCGACAGTTGTGAGAGACATGCGACACTTGCGACACTTATCAAAGCGAGCAATATTGAGGTGTAACAATTCCCACAGTATGGCACTGGTAATGTCTTGGAATCTCCCCAATAGCAACATCCAGGATGTTCGCGGTCAACCCCTCCAAGTTTTGTTCCACTTCCTTATTATCTTCGACATCCCATCTCACCATTGGAGCCACTTCTCCTCGCCTTTGAATGGGAGACATTGTTGGAGGTCGATATGGCCCCACATCTGTCTCATCAAAAATAAATTTTTGGATTAGTTCTTGGATAAACATAAAAACATTTCATATGATAAAATTTGCAAAAACATTTAAAAAGAATAAAATGTGTACTTCTTACCTAAGTCACCCCACTGAGCATCCTCAGGCAGGGCCAAATCTGGATACCCTTGAAAATCCAAACCAATATATGCATATTCGTCGATCATCAGCATCTGGGGCCTCAACCAGTGATTATAGGCCCTGATATGTGTTGAGCCATGAGGTTGCACCACCTCAGCATCCTCGGATCCTATGGGGCCGGTAAACCCCAATCAACCTGTAGTCACAGCAATGGAACCCTCTCGAGGAAGAATGACACGAAAAGTGATCCATACCCAAACTGCTTCAAGTCACCCTTTCTACACTTCGTTAATTGTTTCTTCATACTGCGGAGAAATGCATCCGACCAGTTGAAGAACTGAGGCTCTGTGCACTCTATGGCATATTGGAAATAGCTCTAGAGATCCATGTGTGGAGTTGAGCTCCCAGCCATGTGTGAAATAGTAAACAAGATGGTCCGTAGGGTCAGATATTTGACCCCCCAAATGGAAACCTTACCCTTGCTTCTCTCTTCCTCAGGAACACAATACTGGCGACAATACTTGCTCATAGGGAGTCCACTGCCTCTACCTCTAGTCAAAGTAGCATGGTATCCATGTTGTGACAACCCTATTAGAAAATAGATATCCTTGATATCTAGTGTCAACATATGGACTCCCATGTGAAATAACTGTTGATCCATGTCCCACATCTAGACCAGGTATTTCAACAACTTGAGTTGGGCTCTCATGCCCGGAATCCTGAAAACTTTCAAGATCCCATAGTCCCAAAGGGCAGTGATTGTACCTGGGTCATTCCCAGCAATGGCATCATCCTCATCATGTTCTCTTTCTCTCCATTCCAACATTGTGATGGTCAAACACCTACAAAAGAGCCATGAGAGGGAAGTCAACAACTTGTTTTAAACTCTTGCATAATTTTTATTGAGCAAAACCTTACTTTAAAATCCATTTTTCGGCCCCTGCAGGTGAGCCTTTTGCACAGTGCGAGATTCTCGCAGGTGCCCTGAAGGCCACCTGCGATAATCTTAGATTCTCATAGGTCCCGCACGACCCACCTATGAGAATGCTTGGGTGCATGTTCCGACCCTAAAATGGACTCAAAACCCAAAAAATTGCCAATTAAAACCAAAAATAAACGATGGAAAAGTTAGAGAATCAAGAGATTACCTCATTGGCTAAAATGGTTTGCCAAATGATCGCTTGTGCCTCCTGCAATCGAGCAAATAAATTTGGAGGAAAATGAGGCATGTTGGACAAGTTTTTGGCAAAATCACAAAGAAATGGTAAAAAGCCCTTTTTACCCATATTTATTCACTTTTTACTATTTTTTTTTATTTTTTATATAATTTTTATTACTTTGTCCATAAAAACTAATACCCTAATAGCCTTGTGAGTGTGGTTTTTCGCAGATATTTCAACTTCAAAGTCCAAACAAGGGGGTACGAGTGTTTTTTCTTTTGTCGCATGTACTACTACTTTTTTAGGGTTTTTTAGAAAAGACCTCGAGCTCAGTCTTCGTTCGTTCTCGCGCTCGAAAATATATGAGAACGTAACCGAGTATAATTTTTCTCATCTTTTCGTTCTCTTCATGGTAACACAAAAATGACAAACGTAAAGGAGTATCCTTTAAGCTCTTTTCACGCTCCATAAAAACGAAAAGATGGCTGAGTGATCTTGTTCTTTTCACGCTCGTTAAAGTATTTGAAAAAACATTCAACAGATGATAGTTTATCACTTTTTTGGTCTCGTTGAACTCTTTTACAAAAAAGGAACTAGGAGAGTTATCTTTAAGTGTTTTTCAGACTCTCAAAACATGAAAAACCCCCAAGTTTTCTACCCTTGGACTCGTTAAATAAACATCAAAAGACCCGCAATGGGACCAAACCACTCCTTCCTAGGGTTCGTTAAATATACTCTGAGGGACTCATCCGAAGGATGAGCTTACATCAAAAAGCATATGTTATCCTCCTCAAGATTGTGTAAACATAAAGAGGTACTCGCCAGAAATGGTGGGGGAAATTTTGGGAAAGGGATGTGTTTTCGTATTCATATTAATGGTAGTAAGCATCGCTCTTGAACATGACACCCCCTATTTTCCATTTGAATCCTGGTTGGGAAATCCATTTGTCTCTCATTCAACTTGTTACAAGGTCATATCTTGGGTCATCTTTGAGTCAGTGCTACCAGGTCCTTGGTCGTGTCGTTCATATGTTCAAGAGAAGTTCACACGAGCCCTTACTATGTTGGCCTTCTTTGTGTCCATTCCAACTTGTATTCATACTTTGTTTCACCCTCAAAATCTATTACTTGTTTCATGTCATTGATGGGGTGTATATCAAGGCCCTCCTGTGACAAGTCTTGTTCCATTGACTCCAACTCCTTATCTGGAAATGAGACTAAGAAATCATTTAGTACCTTGGAACCTGCATGCCTTAATGGCAGGTCTCTTCGCTTTCGACAGGGGTTTCACATCATTGATCCCTGATCGAGAGATTCTGTCGCATGCTAGACTTTATCTCATTCATTCGCATTCGTTCGGATTGTACTTCGATACCTTGGGAGTCATTGACATCAATGGTGATTTCCCTCACACTTGTTAATGTTTTTTATCAATGACCGGTAATCAAGTGGTTTCTACCATGTTCAACTTCAGCACATGTAATCACATGGCTAAATTCGTACTTTGAGGTGATGGGATTGAAGACCCTGGGTCTCATCTTTTTGATCCAGGCTACGATGGAGTATGTATGATTTGTATCGGCACGTAGATCCACTTTGTATGTCATGTGGCTATGTCATCTTAATTCAAGTCTTCTCACATAGATCCACAGTGTATTCCTGGTGGCTATCTAGCATTTTGACGGCATGGATCCATGGTGTATGATTGGTGGCCATGACCTACGTTTATGATTCTATTCATTTATGATCTAATCATGGGAATGTCTACCTCAGAACTGGTATTATATTCTGTAGATGCTTGGTTGTTTACAAGTTTCCGATTAGGTGCGCTCCTTGTTTCTGACACACACACGCATTTTACAAAGTATTTTGGTTGTCACAAGTTCCGACCTCATACTTTGGGGGGCATTCTATTATACATGATTTTGGTCACTCTGGTGATGTCTCTACAAGTGATGTATTCAGGCTCCCACAAGGACTTTTTGCTGATAAAAGTGATTGTTGTTTTCTTCCAAAAAACACATTTTTAAGATGAGTTTGCAGGCTGCCTATATTACAAGGTACGAAAATCCTTCATTCTTGGAGGCAACCCAAACTTAGGGTGAGAACTGTTCGTAGTCTTCTCTATAGGTAGGGTGTGAACCTATTTCAAAGCTTGGAAAAGAGAAGAGTTCATGAAGGCTATAGAAGGGAATCTTCTAGAAAATGAGTTGGCATTCGCATGGTTGGCATCCTACTGACTTCTCATATTTAGTGGGATCATCCTCATCCATTTAACCACCTCTCCTTCTCCTATATATTGAAAGGTTTATCATGGAAAAGGTTAAGCAAGATTGAATGAAGAATTGTGAAAGAATTGTGTGAAGAACTCTGCTTGGATAGAAGCTTGAAGACTCTATTTAGTATATCAAATTGTATTGGATCTTCTTCATGCAAGTGTAGAGAAAGTGCGTGTGTTGGAATCAAGGGTCATTGAAAGGAAGCTTGCAACATCAAGGAAATCTGGTTGTATCTTCTACTTTCATTTAATATAATACAGCAACATGTCCCTTTCCCATAAAATCACTCTTATTTTATTGCATAACTCCTTGATCATATGCATAGGTTGACATTGAATATACCTTTCTATCTTCACTTTGGTTGGTTTGTGTTGTCTTGGACCTGATTTCATAAGTGCACTGGAGTAAAGTAGGAACAACAGAGACCTAAGGAAGCGATATAAAGGTATGCCACTCATTCCTTATTATTAGTAGATTCAATGACTACAACTTAGGGAAAGAGTCATGTCCTGTCTTGTTTTGTTCTAGATCCAGGTGGATCTAGGCAGATCTATTAGTGTCTACACCTACCGATTTATCCGATAACATAAGGGGAAAGGGTTCTTTGAAAAATGGGGGAAGATAAAGAAACAAACGCAAGAAAAGAGTGAGCCTTAAGGAGAGCTGCCATTTTTTAGAAGTGGTGGAGCGAAAAGATAAAGAATGAAACAAAGCAGTTTGAGGTCCTTTTTGTGCTACTTATATGATTAGTATAATGCACTCATTAATTATCAATCTAGGATTCGTAATCAATAGAGTTACAAGACACCAGTAAGAAAGGTAATTCTAATGTCATGAGCATAGAACTATTCTAAATTATGCATGCTGGAAACAAAGCAAGCTAACAAACCGAAACACACTTTGGTTGTCTTTCACAGAGAAGCTATCTACTCCATTATGTCACATGCAAGTATATGATAGAGTTCTTTTGACAGATCAAATATGTTATCTGACCCAGAAAGTTAACTATGCAATCACACTTCTGAAAGGGAAATCACACACCAATCATCAAGACATAGCATGGGTAGTTCAATAGTCAATACACTGAGTATGTTGTGGTTCACAATGTGTTGTTGTGAACTTCACTAGTTCTCCTTCAAATATGTTTGACTACTGCTGCCAACATTCATATCCATGAAACAAAATCAAATCCATAAAACAGAGAGAGCATATGCAAAACAGAGTAAGTAAAAATCTCTAAACAATCATATAATCGAAACTCTAAACTGAACTATACTGCTATCATATGAAAGGATCAAAGCTTCAGCTAGTATAACATCTAAACTATTGAAATCAACTACTAACACTAATCTATAAGGATTCTGACATTTGTTGGGTGGTGGGCCCTTGCCGCTTCAATAGGTCAGTGACTAGAGTCTACAGTAAACTTTCCTTCAATCCACACATTACTCTTATTCAAACTTCAAAATATAGAATCAAACTATGCTAACAACTCAACTCACATTCATTCATAAACGATCAAGACATGGATATAAATGACGTTCTTCTATTAAACTTCAACTCAGAATATGGTCTACAATACGTAATGCTACTTCATATGGCGTTTTATGCTAATTCTCTACTACTTCTACCATCCTTGTCATGACTATTTAAACAGTCTTAGTCGTGAAACACAAGGAGGTGAAATCTTTAGCAGATCAGTCAATTGCCAAATTTACATATTTGGTTACATATTTTAAGCTTCATCCTCATGACATGAAGTGTATGAGGATGAAGAAAAAAAAAATAGCTTAGCATAGCCTTGCTATAGCTTTGATGATTCAAAAAACATCCAACAATTATCATGGTCACGATCTGGAGCTAAACTTGGTATATTTTGCTTCCTGTATTGGTATCGGATCATGACAGGTAAGATTTGTTAAATGGTACCTGATCCAAACAGTACGCAAGTGGTTGGTACCAGACTAAAACAGTCTGCGGCCATTGGTACCGGATCATGACAGTGAATAATTCGATATCAAATCTTAATGGAAGGTGTGCTTAGTATCAGATTCGGACAGTGACAATCTGGCGCATAAGTACCGGATGGGTGAGCTGACACATAAATGTTGGAATCATCTAGAGGTCAAAGGTTACACGTGGCAATTTAAAACATCGGTACATGAAACATTCAGTCTCCTAGCTCAATAAACCACAAAATGCATGAATTCAATTATACTTTACCTTATGACCTCATCAATGGCTAATGGTAGTGTTCTTTGTCATTTATCCAAGCTTAGGTAGTCCAAAAAGGTATAAATGAGGAGTGTGATAGGGT